>CAMOHE010054205.1:145635-212299 GCA_946598075.1 Artocarpus hirsutus | reverse complement strand
TGAATTGACTCCAAAACGGCTTTAAATGTGGCTGGGAATTATAGTTGTCGTGGTTGCAAATAGAGCTTTATGCCTTGTGTCTTTAGTTAGAAATTGAAGTGAGAAAGGAGAGAATGAGAAACTAGAGAAGAAAGTGGTGATGGTTGAATAAATAGGCATCAAAATAATTGAGAAGCGGGAGAGAATTAAATGAGCATTAAAAGAAAATATTATCATGTCTCCCATGGAGACTTTTAGCAAATAATGTCAACATAATTGAGGGGGCAAATGGGACAAGTTGTGAAAGAAGATGAATGAAGCATTAAAAAGGTAGTTAAGAAAATATATCGATATCTCCTAGTAGTTGAGGTGAATTAATTCTATGTCTCCAAATGATAAGGATGCTATTTAATTGAGCATTAATGTTGTGGGACAAGGTTGGTAGAAGTGAGTGATAGGTAGGTTTTAAATATTTACTACGGAGACTTAGTAAAAATACTAAAGTGACATTTTATTCATATGATTTTACAAAAGTTATACCTATTAAAATAACGGGTGTTTCAGCACTAGTTTTGGTGCAAAATACCTGGCGCTGTAGTGCAAGAAGATGGTGCTGCAGCACCCACTTGGAAAAGCATGTTTTAAAGAATGTGTCATTTGAGTGGTTTTGAACCGGCGCATTTATTGGTTGTATGTTTTAATATAAACCTGAATATTTATTACCAATGAACATATCCTTTGTAATAGATGTGATTTTATAAGAAGAGCTTTTACAATGAAAAGATACCTCTGTATGTGAAATGTTACATATGTTGATATGGTTGCAATGGTTCAAGAAATGACGCTCTATCTTTTATTTATTCTCCAAAAAATTTAGAGGTTTTAATCTTGTTTTAGAACACAATATTATTGTTAGATATTGTGTTTCAGAGTTTGTTGTATGTTGGGACAAGCTGCCGTTAGAACCCATTAACAAACTTTGTTGTGGGGGCAAATAAAATTTTTAAGGAAAATATTCCTATACATCTCAAACTTTTCCTAGTTTTCAAAAATTCATTGACTTCATTTATTATTTTACCCAAATATTCTTCAACATTTGGTCCTTTCTGGAGTTTGACTCATGAAGATCGGATCAACCTGATGAAGATTGAAGGCAGCATAAAGCAAAATAAATGAAAGGGTTACCCATCATTTTATATCTTCTATTCTAATGGAATATTTAAAAAGTGTAGTTAGAATAAATTTTGATTAAAAACACTATAACCTGTGTGAGTTTTTTATATTATAACAATTTTTTTGCTTTTATATATAGCTGTTGAAAGCTTTATACTATTTGGTATAACTAAGAGCTTTTTATACTAGAACCAAGAGCCAAACACGGAATAAATTTATTCAAACGTATATCTTTGGTTTCTTATCTCATTAAAAGTATATGTTTAGATTACATTTAACACATAATTCAATACCTTTTTATTATTCAACATTCAATCGTGACCATAAAATACCCAAAATACCGTTAAAGAGAGAAATAACAATTCTAAATGAGAAGAATAAACAACTGTCTTCTAAGGGGAAAAAAAAAAAAGGCAAAAAAAAAACTAATGTAGCCATGACGGCTCATCCCACCCTCACTGTCGCTGCCCCCACCTCAACAAAAATCTGCTTCACTCCACCTCCCTGGCCTCATCCCATCCCAGCCTCCACCCACCTACAAAACGAAAACATCGACAAAATTAAACAAAAACAAAACAAGACTAAACATCATGTTTGTTGCCTTGGAGGGAAGATCTCGGTCAAAGATTTGAGCAATAGCAGGGGCCAACTACCAAGATAGAATTGTGATCGCTATCACCAAATTCAAGGGAGGCGGAGACATTACCGCCGGAATATCCGGGAGGGGAAAACTAGTAACAGGAAATTTAAGGAGGAAAGAAATTTAAGGATACGTGTCTTTCAACCATTAAATATATAAAAAAAACGATTTTGACTAAATCTAACGGTTTTAAAAGATGTATCATTGATGAGGTTTCTATTGAAAAGTTCTCTGAAAAATAAAAAGAAATCAATTACAAAAATTTCTTCCTTATTTTAATTTTCCATGTAATATTTAATTTTTAAAATTATAGTTTGTTAGCGTATAATTTGCTTTTATTTTATTTTATTTTATTTTAAATTCTTCCCGATATGATCTTGGTCAAAATTGAGATGTGAAATATTGATTTCAAATTGAATACATGTTTACTATGTAGTTCAATCTTAGTTGTTAAATAATTAAATTTTCAAATTGCAGTTAATTATTTTTTTTAGATTGAGATCATTTTTATCATCTAATAGTTGAAATTTAGGTTCCACACTACATCTCAAAAATATGCTAATAAAAATAATTGGTTTTATTATTGAGAGGTATATACAATATGTTCATAAAAATATGTTCGTAAATGCTAGAGAGAAATTTGCAGTACTAGAAATTTGCACTACTAAGATGTTTTTAATACTAAAAGATAACGCATTCCGGAGGAAAGATAAAAAGACTTTAAATACCCCCATCGTTCCCCTTTTTTCAATATATATATATATATTAAACTCTTTAAAAAAAAAATAAGAAAAGGCAAAAAATCATAAACTTTGCTCGGGAAGAGTCTAAATCTATTGTCTTATTTTTCTGTTCTTTTGACTATCTCCCAATATTTATTTTACACACCATTTAAATTTAACAACTTAAGCATACAAATTGGATCCAAATATTAAAAATAATTAAGTAATTTACTTAAGTGTTAAAATTTAATTAAAGAATAATAAAAAAGACAAAAAAATAGAATAATAAATCTTGATTCTTGCCATAAAACTCCAATCCTTCATTTGCCTAAAAGCTATAATAAATTGTCAAGCTAGGCCAGTTGGTCCTCCAATAGCAAGGTTGTAGGTGACCTGGATAAAGCTTTTTGCAGCTATTGGACAGTTCAGCCATTTCCCATTGCTTAAAAAATCTTACGTACTTTATTTTTTAAAGTAAATATGTCGACTCAGGGAAAGAAAAATAACTTCACAATGTACACTCACAACCTCTAACTAGAAAACATAGCATCCACCATAATCGATTCCACCAGTTTACTCCACAAATGAAGACACCTAAGAAGGTACCAATCAACTGATTTCAAAAAACTTCTAGTTGTAAGGCTACACAAAAAACCACCAAAAAAAAAAATCTAACAGAAGAAGAAAAAAAAAGTAAACCACCTTTATTACAAATGAAAAATAAGAAAAATCCACAAGCCATAACACCAAAACATCAAAGATACCAAGGGCCCTAACACCAATGAAGGAAAACAGTAAAAAGAAGAACAAGTAGCACACGCTCGCTACGACTGTCGATCGCAATCAACGACACCCGCAAACAAATCGTCTCCTCCCAAACGCAAGGACATAGGATGCACTGCAGCACGGTAGCCTAAGTCCTTATAAACCAATGATCAATTCTATTCTTAGATGATGTGAGATTTTTTTACGCCCAAGTTCTTATAGTGGGATTTTTCGCATTCTTAACAATTCTTTTGTCACGATTCAAAATACAGGAAGCCACGACTGATTAAATATTAATGTAAAATAACCCTAGATTTAAATAACCTAAATTTGGAACACCCGAGGAGTCCCTTCGGAAAAATTAATAAAAGTAAAATATTTGCCTTGTGAGGGCTTAAATGTCCCTAAAAATCAAAAAAGAATAAAAACAGTCCAAGGACAAAATTTTTCTCATAAACAATACAACACTGATTAACCAACAGTGGGACAAATCCTACTGTACAGTTACAACAAATACAGAATAACTAAAAATAACTTGAATTGAACTTATATCATTTCTATCCGCAAATCCAAGCAACACTGCTCATAAAATACCTTAAGGATAGGTAAACCTCGATATGCTAACTCTCTACTCAGTTACACACCGTTCAATCGCTTAGCAACTAGTGGGGGAAATTTTAAAACAATAAGCCATAAGCGAAAGGGTGAATGGAATATTTTTTTTAAAATACCGCAATTTTAAAAACTCAAAAACTGTTTAAATTCAAAGGTTAGCAAATAATTCAAAAACACTTTCTCAAAATAAAAATATAAAAATAAATGAATAGTAATTAATGCAGGAATAGTAAACGTGCAGATATGCCAGCAATGCAGTTTGTGTCTCTATTATATCTTACAATAGCGTGTAATATTCATGGGCCATCGCTAGTATATAACGCAGTGATTTCACCGATCGGGAAGGTGCATTCTTCACACCGAATGTACAATCTGGCCTATCCATGTATAAACCTAAAATATCTTAAAACATTGTCCAAAACTATGGAAGATACTTTCATATCAAAATATCTCTTTTTTATAAATATGAATGCATAACTACAAGTACATAAATCTATTCAAAATATTTCAAATACCAAAATCCTCTCTAAACATAATGAAATACTTTTTCTAGTTTCCAACAAATTCAGAGAGGATTAATCCCGTGAAAATCTATCTTCCTAAAATCACAACTTTTCACAAAATAATATTTTCAAAAATCATGATTTAGCAAATCTTTTGTCAAATATATTTTTGGCCAAAACACTTTAAAAGCAAAAGTTGGCTGCCAAGAAAGGGACATGGGAGAACAACTCCAAGTAGGTTGATCCGTGCATTAAGAAGTGATGTTGCACTTATCCAAAACTTAACTTGTTGATGCTTACCGTGATCCGATGTCGTATCAACACTACGTGAGGCTGCGCACGGTGTTCAGCTCTTCTCCGTTCGCCTCTACCCAGACTGGTCGGCCTGCAACAGGAGGAGGCACGCCTCGAAGGCGGGTTAGTTGGTAAACAAGACAAGGGCTCTCCGATGCTCAAGTCAGGGGGTGCTCGGCAGAGGTCGGGAACTAGTTTGTTGGGAAGGAGCTTGCTTGCCTGAATGCAATAAATGCGTCCTATTTATAGGTTACCACTTGGACCGGGTGTTAGGTGGGTTTCGCCCACAACCTGGGTGTCACATCATTGCGTGTCAGATGGCAAGTGACAAGTGTTGCATCCCTCCGTCGGTGGATGAGCTCGCATTCGACGATGAGTTATTTGCTACTTGTGGGCCAGTGATAGTGAGTAGCAACCTACTTAAGAAGGATGATGGTCTGACCCGAGCTGATGTTAAATCCGAGGAGGCACCCTGGGAAGGTGCGGTCCGGAGGAGCACCTTGGACAATACACCGAGCGTAATCGGGATCAATTATAAGCTCCACAAACCTTTGCCGAGCTAGGTGGCCCACATGGAGTTTGACTCCTCGGTGGTGGCGCCAAGCTCACCTTCAAGATAACCCACTGAGTAATCACGTGAAACTGCAGTAATAGAAAGAGGAGCTAACTTGCAATCTCAAGTAAAATCTAGGACAAAATCGTAATTTTGCATAATGTGTGCTCAAATAAATGAAAATTTCTAATGTGCAAATATGATAAACATAACTTGAAAATAATATTTAACGTACCGAAATTCAAAATATAATTACCAAATACTGAATAATTTGCACACTAATAAACCTTAACTATCACCCTAATTTCCTAATATTTACACTAACAAATCACACACAAATTTTGGTTGATACACCCTTGAGGAAAGATCATCTTTCACGTTAAATCACTCCGTCAGCAGGGATCTTTACCGGCTAAAATCATGCTCGGCATTTTCCAGACGTGACACGGTTTTCACATCAAAAGATCAACCAGCACCCAGGAATTCGTCTAAGTTCTTATAAACCCATAATCAATCCTACTCTTAGGCAATGTGGGACTTTTCGCCTTCTCAACACCAAAGACCAAATCTTCCAATGATGCGTCAGACAAAAATTGATGTTCCCAAAAGCGCTTGTGACTGACGACGATCCGGCCCCATCCTTTGCTCTGATCCGACATCCCTACACCTCTGCGAGTGACACTGACATGACTCCAGAACTCAAAATTCAATGACGACCATGTAAATGAAATTTGATGGCTAGAGATCCATTATTGCACCGAATCTCTAACCAAATATGCACTTCACTTTCTTTTTTGTTTTTTTAGGGCCTACTTTTTTTTTTTTTTTTTTTTCCACAGATCATGATTTTATCATTTATACTTTCATGTGTGCCTTCAATCTCTATTTCGCCTTTTGATATGAATATTTAAAATAATTAAAATAATTTGCACTTTAATCCACTTATTTAACACATTTATTATTATTAATTTTATTTATCATCATAAAACTTGAATTCTTCATAAAAAAAAATTTGTACTTTCATGTACATATTTAACAATTTTTAAATTATCTTTTTCATAGTTATCATAAAACTTAAATAGGGCCCGTTTGGTTCGTGGTTTTAACCATAACTTATCATTTTGTTATAATATTTTCTCTCACAAAAATTTAAATTTTCATTCAAATTCTCTCTTTAAATTTATGAACCAAACGACTATTCTTTAATATAACCCTTATTATCACATTTTGTTGCACAATTTTAACCTTTTTCAAATTTTTATCCTAATTAGTTAATCATTATGGTAATAAATATCTTTTTCGTATTTGGTTTTGAGATTCTTTCTTTTAACGGAGTTATTTTTTATCTTTACGATCTTTTTGAATTCTAATTTTTTAATAAGTCTCAAATTCCTTTCATATCTCTGTTGTTATTTTTGCCTTTTGTTTTCAAAATTTCTAATTGAGAAATAAGATTTGAAAACAAAATCCTTTGTCTAAAAATTAGCTTTATTGCATCAGACAATGAAAGTTTTGACTTTCCGTTTGAAATGTAAATGATGAATGATGAATGATGAATGATGAAAATTTGAATACTTTGAGTCTTCTTGGTTGTTTTGTTTTGGGTAAAAATTTAGAAATGAAAATATTTTAAAAAATATATTGAAAAAATTTTTGAAATTACATTTGGTTGAATTTTAAGAGTACTTTTTCTGAGTTATTGAAAATAGTGAAAATATGTTTCATTGTATATTGTATGTTTTTAATTATTGAGTAACATTAATTATTAAAAAACAAAACATAATTTAAATTTTAAAACCACTGATTATAATAAAATTTATTAAAATTAATTGAAAAAGATGTTACACTAATTATAGTAATTTAATATTAATTAAAACTAAAAATCAACATTTATTTAATAAAAATGTTTCTCATTTTTATCCTTGAATGCAACATTGAAAGGGGTCAGTGCTAACAGGGGCTATGACACCCGAAAACTCAACAGGGGAGGGCGAGATCAAGGTCGCCAAGCTCTATGTGTGTGTTGTCCTTCGCCCGGGGAAGGGGGGGTTGGGGGGCGGCGGGGGCGCGGGACATGGTTGGGTTGCAATTGGCCCGGCTTTGAGGCTGGAGTGCTGCAATCGTCTGAGATCATGTGGCAGAGAGGTTGCGATCGTCCGAGATCCGACAGTACAAAAGGCTACGATCATTTGAGATCCGATGGTAGAGGGTTACATGTGATGATGTGCTGTCAGGGCTGCTTTGACAACGTGTTGTGATGTGATGCTTCGGCGTAAACGGAGATTTGGGGTTGTGTGGATTGCTCCAGTGAGGGTAGGAAGAAGGTTGAAAAAGAAAACAACTTTTTTTTGGTTCACAAATTTAGGGGGGAATTGAGCATTTTGGGAACAATTCTCATTCCTATGTACCTAAAATTTTTTTACTAAATATTGTTTTGGAATATTTTGATTCCAAATTGTTTCTTGATTTTGTTCTAATATTTCTTTTTTTTTTAAATAATTATTGGTTTCTTTTTTAGTATTATTATTATGCAAGAATAAAATGTATTTACATATCTCATTTCACACAATCTTGTAATTAAAAGAAAATATAAAAACATTTTTAAACAAAACATTTTTTAGGAGGTCTATGGTGGAGTACATTTTTTTACTCCACCAGTAGAGCACAATCTGAGGGTTATTATGCAATTTTAGAGAGGATTCACGTAGTCTGTACCACATTGAATCAAATTCTAAATGTAATGAAAGTAATAAAATTAAAAAAAATATAAATTATACAAACAAAAAGTGCAGCAGGTGCTCTGACGACCACTGTGGGAGTTGGGATATTGTTGTGCTCTGCCACTCGCCTGTGGAGATTGTATTGCTCTTTTGACGGAGGCGCGATCCAGATCCCTTCCACAGTGGTGCCCCTTCGCGGGTGTTCGAGGCTCACGATAGAGTTCACGAGAAGTTGACAACAGGTTCGGGGATGCTCCGCGAGGGGGTTCACGGGGCTCAGCCGTGTTCGCTGGGCTCGATAGCGTTCATGGGGCCTGGCTACGAGATTCGGGAACGCTTCGATGGCGTTCGTGGGGTTTGGCAACGAGATTTGCGGCGGCTGGTGTTGGGCTTTGCGGATGCTGGCGGCCAGATCCACGATGGTTTAGCGATGGGCTGCTCTGATCGTGAAGTTTGACACCGACGGCAGCGTGAGTTCACCGGAGATGGTGGCAGGATTTGTCGGAGAAAGATGGTTCTTTTTTCTCTCTGTTTTTTTTTTGTCACAGTAATAGCTCTGGAAACAAAACATATCCAGTTCCACAACCCATTGTTCCCCGATGCTGATTGAGAACTCCTCATCCCATCCAAACACTCCACGTTGCACAAAGATGGACCAGAGATACTTCTCAATTTAGAAACATAAAATAGAAACACAGAGACTGAAGACAAAATCAAGATAGTTGATAGCACAAAATGAATACCAACCTTGCCCTAAAATCAACCTCTTCTTCAATAAATACCAACCTTGCCCTAAAATCAAGCTCTTCTTCAAAACCGACATTCTTACTTTTGTTGATTGATAATGGCGCCCAATCTGATATAAGATGTGGTCCAAATGGTAAAGTTTCATTACACGAGTCTTATTGATGGTTTGGTTGGTGTCGTTGTCGGGGGAGGAGGCGAGATTTGCCTGACACTGTAATCGGAGTTGGGCGCCGTTGTCGGAGTGGGCTTCATCGAAGCAGGAGAAAGATGGAGTTTTTTAGATTTTCAGTTTGAAGATAAGGATTTAGTTGTGTTGTTTTCAAGTTTATTTTTTCTTTAATGGGCTCACTTGTTAACCATTCGATCAAGATCTAATGGCCCTAATAAAATTTTTGCACCGGTTGAGAATTTTTGCTCTCCACCATAGCATTCCCTTTTTTTATTTTGAGGTACCGAATCTTATATTTAGAAAGTCGTGTAAATAAGTCTTTTGCAACCCTTTATTTGAAACTGAAAGGACATAAAGCTGTCTCACAAAAAGATAGGGACATAATCTGAACACCTTTTTTAACAACTAAAAGCCCACCAAAACTGCGTTTTATATTTCGTATGTATATTGCCAAACACTCCCCAACCTGCTTTTGTCTTTCCTATTTAGCCCGTGAAGAATCAAAAACCATCAGAAGCTAAACGACAAAAATCAAAACATGGACATGCCACCTTCTCCTTCACCGCCATCGCGAAACGGACCACCAACCAAAGCCACCGCCATCGGTCGATCTCGACTCCCCCGCCGCCTCTGCGTCATCTTCTCCGCCGTAGTCGCGATCGTCATCATCGCCGTCATCCTGTCCCAGACGGTCTTCAAGCCAAAGCGTCCCATCACGACGGTGAACGGCGTGTCGTTGAAAGATCTGGACGTGTCTCTGAACGTCGCCGGCCTTAGCGTCGACGTGAACGTCACCGTCGCCGTGGATCTGTCGGTGAAGAATCCGAACAAAGTCGGGTTCAAGTACGGCAACAGCTCCGCCGTGCTCAACTACCGAGGCGAGCAGGTCGGCGAGGCGGCCATTCCCGGGGGCGAGATCTCCGCCGGCGAGACCCTGCCGATGGACGTGACGCTCACGGTCATGGCTGACAGGCTGCTGTTGAGGTCGCAGGTTTACTCCGACATCCTGGCCGGTGTTTTGCCGTTCAACTCGCATACGAGGATGGCCGGAAAAGTCACCATCCTCGGGATCTTTAAGATCCACGTCGTGTCCGTCACTTCTTGCGATTTCGTCGTCGACGTATCGAATAGAACCGTTACCGAGCAACGGTGCACTTACAAGACTAAATTATGATTTATTTTTTCTTTTTCTTATTTGTTTTTTTTTTCTTTTTTTGTTTTTTGGCTGGTGTAAATTTGATAGGAGAGCCGTTTTTGGTTTCCACTGGCTGTTGTTGATTTTGTATTTAATTATGAAGACATTTGCTAATTTAACGACGGATTGTATTGGGGGTATTATATTTCTTTACAAAAGTTTCATTTTTTTGGAGTCGGATTTGTTTGTTTGTTTTTTCTCTTGTGACCTTTTTGGTTGGACATGTTTGTATTCTGGGCAAATTGTTATGTTTGAACTGTAAATGAGTTCACCTTAGCTAAATTGTGCTCCAAACCGATTGCATGGAAATCGTTCATATTAAAACGACTCCATAAGCAGGAGCTTTTTAAGGGTGGCAATTTGTATTTCAGTTTCTATACGAATTTAACACGATATGATTAATCTCGATTCGAACAGGATACAATTAATCTTGATTCCAACTGGATACGGTTAATAAATGCATCATAAATTCAAAGATAAACACGATGTGTGTATTGTATGTGTAACACAACACGACGGATCTTGGCGACAAAAAAAAGACTCGTTTATGAGTTTACCCAATTAGTCAAAACTTATAAAACTATTTCAATCTACGAATTTGCTACTAATTGGAGCTGAATGAAGTTTGATTTATGTAATTAACAAGGACATTAATTTTTCAAGTCTTCATAACAAAAATACATTAATACATCTACTCACTGAAAATGTGAATACACCTATTATTTTATGTTATATGTGTTATACATGTTAATTTGGAGTTAGGCGTGTTAATATGAAATCCACCTATTTATTACATGTTATATGTATCATTAAGAAATTGACAAGAAAATTAAACAGGTTCTTTAAACCTATTTATTTTGTGTCATTTTCTAGTTGTGTATACACAATAATCCGAGGATTTAAACAAAGTCCTACAAGTCATGATTGAGATTATTTATTCAATTTTTGATATCTCAAGTGATGTCTAATCATATTATAAGATGTCAATAATGAAAATCATATACTGGTCAATGAAACATAGTTGTATATATTTTTTAAAAAATTTACATGATATAATACAATTAGCTAAACATGATTTAAAACATTAACCCACCATAGAGTTGTCCATATTTATCCCATAGGATCATCAAAATATATACATATATATATACATATATACATATATATATTACTTGAGTAGGTTATAGATAGAGTGCGTTTCAAAACACAATTAGAACTAAAAGTTAGAACGAATTTGTTGTAATTTGTTACAACTTATTTTTGTTTTATACTGTAACATATAATAGTTTTATATTATAACAGTTGAAACTAAATATGTAAAACGACGTTGTTAAATAAAGCTAAAATTAGCCTACTACCGTTGGTGGTGCCGTGGTGGCAATAAATTCCTACTTAAAGCCTTTTATCAATTAACAGGTTTGAAGTTCGAATCGCATGTTACATGTAAAGATTTAGATGGACTTTATTGAACCCGAGTTGTTATTCCAACTTTATGAAGACGCCACCCTCTCTTTTTTTCGGTAGAAAAAGAAAAAGTTAGGATTGACCTTTGACAAATGATGAAGCCAACTAATCAATAACACGCAAGGACGTATGATTGTTTCGACGAATATTCATTGAATTGTTGGAGCTAGAACAGATCCACAAGCAACCATCCACCTTCAGGAATGTTGTTGTCGTTTTTCTTTTTTGAATTCATTTTCTTGCCAATATTCAACTCAAGAGCTTTGCTTCTTTAGTAAAACCGATACGGACTTCTAGCGTAATTAGTCAAAGTTTTTAATGGGTTATAACAGCATGGTCCATAATGTTGTTCGAGGATGTATGATAAAATTAGTTTTAATCAAAACTTTTAATTATTATATTGTAAAGTTCTCATATGTTACCATGATTAGAAAAAGTGAACTACAATATAAAACTCTTACATGTTATAAAAATTATAAAAAATAAACTACTAAGCTCTCATATGCTATAATTTCAATTCTAATTATATTTCTCAAACAGCCTATTTTATTAATATATTACTTTGTGAATCACCATTTGATATGCATGTATATATATATATATATATATGTATATGTATATGTATATGTATATAGAGGATGACTACAGTTAGTATTAATTGGAAGGGTTGGTTTTTGACCGAAGGGCAATGAACTGATTGATATGAGAACGACACGAGATAAATAAATTTGGCACGCACGTATATTAATTGGGCCATAAATGGGTTGGCAGGAATAACACAAAAATAAACATATTGGATTCATGCTAGCATGTTTAACACGCTTTAACACGTTTAATTAATGTGTAGTAAACGTGTCAACACGACATGTTTATAAAGTTTCATAATTTTGAAGGTGCAAGGATTCGAACCTTGCACCTGAGGTGTGCAAAGTTTAAATCTCACCGTCAATTCACCACCATGCTGCATGAATATTTATTGTCAAATGAGGGCTTCTAATAGATTTATTGTAGTTTTATGATATTAAAATAAAAAAATTTCATATTTTTGCAGGTGCAATGATTCGAACCTTGCACCTGAGGTATGCAAAGTTTCACTTTCTCCGCCAGTTCACCACCATGTTGCATGTTTGTTTGTTGTTAAATGAGGGCTTCCAATATATTTATTGTAGTTTTAGGGTTTTAAAATTTTCACCTTCTCAGAGTCCCACATCGAAAGAGAATGAGAGCCTCTCCCTCATTCTTGTCTATATAAGAAGGTTTCCTTCTTTGCAAAAGCGTGAAATAGCTATTGAGAGCTTCAATATACCTTGGGTTCAAGATAGGCTCTTTAAAATTAATGCAGTTTAAACATTCAATGATAAATGAATATTGTTACATTTTGGACACTAAATTTAGTTTAGTTTGAATATTGTTACGTTTTGGACACTAAATTTAGTTTAGTTTATAGGGAAAATTATAAATAAAAAATTTGAGAGTGGAAATTATAAATAAAAATAGTAAAATATATAGTAAAAGAGCTTTATTTTAATTAGTCAAAATTTTTTAAAAATTTTATATAAAAAATTTTTATAATAGGTGTATTTTAATCATGTCGTGTTATAGATGGGTCATGTTCGTGTTTGTATTTTAAGTATGTTTATTAAACGTGTCGTGTTCATGTTTAGTTTAATTGTATTGTGTTATAAACGTGTTGGCACGAACATGACACGAAACACGAATTGCCAGCCCTAGTGTCAGGTGTGTAGTCGGTTGTTATTAACTCTATTTTTTGTTTTTTTGTGGGAAAGACTATAAAGGAGGCATAATAAGAGGCAAAACGTATTGTGGTTTGCTTGCGCTGGAAAAATATAAGACAACTCATACGCATTCAAATTCTTCCGACATTCCCACCAAATAGGTGTCTTTTGCTAAGTTAGATATAATTCTATTTAATCTTACTCCGTCGCTAACAAAACAATAAGATCTAATTAAAAAATGCACTATATAGACTGAGACACATTTTTATAAAAACGAGGTTATAACTCCATAAAGATAAAATTTGCAATTATATTTGTTACTTACTACCATTATTTTGACTCTAATCAAGCCCCCTCAACTAATTTTCTCGCTTCATCACTGTTCCTTATCTCCTATTTTTAGCCTTTTTTTCTTTCTTTTCCACCAGTAGGTCTCCACTAATTTTCTTGTATTCTTTGTTACGATTGATTTGTAGTTTAAGGGCTACTGTTCCTAATCCGTGTTTGAGATGGAATAAGACCCAGACATAGAGTCTCGTCTTCTACATGTTCTGACCTAATGCACGTCACAATCACACCAATGGGTGGAGACCATGTTAGGATCGAGCTGAAAATTCCAACCCATCAGCCAACCCCAAGGGCAATCTCAGCTTGTTACCCTGACCTTGATGATAATTCTAGCTCGCGAGCCCAACCTTGAAAACGGTTTTGGTCTCAAGCTGGTAGTAATTGACAATTAAACTTTTTTTTTTATCATGAGGGGAAAAAATATTTTTTTAACATGACAGAAAAAAAAATCATTTTGAATAGCAACAATTTTTTCTTATCTAAATATATATTTTTCCTTTGAAAACCGTTTTTAAAACAAAAAATGAGAACAATATGATAGCAAAATTGCATAAAATTTGTAGAAAATGAACAAGTTACTATTAATAAAATTATTATAAAAAAACAATTACAACAAAACCTTCAACCTTTAACCAAATAAAACACAGAGATTGGATGTCAAAGCATGTGTAACATATGCTTTCCTTAAAACAGATTTGCTATCTCTTTGGGTGCTTGAGATCATGTTGGAAGGCTAACTCCCATGATACAACGACGATACTCGGGTGCTTAAGATCACGTTGAAAGTCTAACTCCGAGGATACAATGATGATTGAGTAGAACGTCGGTACCACAAGTACTACTCTAGCAAACTTGAACCATGTCTTCCCTCTTTCACTAGAAACCTAAAGCTTTAAGAAAAACTTAAATGTCTAAGAACACTAGAGAGGGCAGGGAGAACTTCTGAACTTTTTGTCTGTCAAATGAGTTGAGAAAAGCCTTCTTTTTATAGGGAAATAATTAATGAGAGCGATACAACCTTTGATATTTAGCCATGAACATACGTACTATTTTGTCCCAATTCGTGTGTTAATATGCTAGAAAAACCAAATTCATGTTAACTATTCATATTCTGGAATGATTGCAAAATAAAACAGAATTTATGCAATTCATATTCTAGAAAATGAATGTAGCAAATGAACCGAATTTAAGAAAAAAATAAAAACTTTACAAATGGAGCGGTGTTTGCATCACCCGTGTTTGTACCCTCTTACGCATGAGAGAGCCTCTTGGGTACAAGTTCTTACCCAAGAACAAAAATGCAAACTCATGTAAACTACATCAAGGCAATATGCCTAAGCAATGTGGGACTCCAATTTTTAGCATCCTTTCTAACCAAAACCAATACCATGGGCATACTTTGACCATTAATTTCTCATTCATCAGATAACCATTTTTGAGTATATGAATATATGATTTCGATCTCCTCACGATAAAGATCGCAAATCCTCCAAGATCCGTCACTTATTTAAGTGGGTTCCACTCTAATTTGGGCCTTAAAATGGTTCATAACAATGGTTTATTAAACCATGTTCCAACAATCCCCCACATGAATAAAAATTTAATGACAACGAGGGAAAATAGAGACTTGATGTGATGATACATTTCTATGGTTAATACCTAGATATAATAGGTAGACGTTAACCTTTGAACCTTCCTTTGTGGGAATATATTTACTTTACTAGCCGATTAATAGACGCAATGTCCTTGAATTGTTCTGCCGTTTGTGTTTGATGATATATCTCACTTAGATATCTTTTTGACGTACTTTTAGTTCTCATGGTTATGTTTATTTTTGGCCATAAACATCTGCTTGGTTCTGCAAGAGGTTTTAAAGAATTGTGCCATAACAATTCTCTTTTAAAGTGGTCCCAATTCTCTCTCATATAGGTAATTTCTTAATTAAGAGTAATCCGTATTACTCTACTCGGATTCCCAACACATTTGATGCTAAGAATCATTAAAAGTAGTCACTTAACCTTACTCGTATGAGTATCACTGTGTTCGTAATAGGAATAGGTTGGGGGGGAGAAACCTTATAGTGATCCAACTCGGTCTGTACAGTTTATTATCACTTTGAACCTAGGTCTTGGAATCTCTAGTCAACTAGGTTGGGTTTTCACTATTTTGACCTATATTTTCATGGGCTTAAGAATTATTCCTCTTGATGATTTCTCAACTTGATATTTATTCAAACCTTTAGTTAATGGATCCATAACATTTTCTTTTGACCATACATAATCAATGGTCATAACACCAGTATAGATGAGTTGTCTAATGGTATTATGTCAACAACGTATATGTCTTGACTTACCGTTGTACATGGCATTCTGTGTTCTTCTAATAGCTGATTGGCTAACACAATATATACTTATTGTAGGCACATGTCATGCACATGTCTTGACCATCGAGAGTATTCTCCAAGAAATGTCATAGCCATTCAGCCTCTGCGCCGCATTTATCCAAGGCTACAAAAAATTCAGATTCCATCGTGGATCTAGTTATTACAGTCTTCTTAGAGAATACATACCTACTAGTAGCTTTAGAATCTTGTATATCAGATTTTCAGCTTGCATTTGAGTATCTTTCTAAAATAACAGGATCTCTAGTATAGTATACTCCATAATCACGATTATATTATAAGTATCTCAATACTCTAACAATTACTTTCTAATAGTCAGCTCCCAAATTACTCGTAAATCTGCTTAAACTACTTATGGTATGGGCAATGTTTGGTCTTGTATAGCTCATCAAGTACATTAGACTACCTATTATTCTGACATACTCTACTGGAGATACACTTTCTCCTCTACTCTTGGACAGATGTTGACCCAAATCAATCGAAGTTCTAACAACACCCAAATCATCCTTACTAAGTTTGTTAAGTATCTTGTCTATATAGTAACATTAGCTAGTCCTATGCTTTTCATGTCAAATCTTGAATTCAACATGTCATTAGTAGATTTGATCATCCGATCATTGCTATCCATAATTAGTATGCCATCTACATACAGATAGAGTATAATATAACCATCTTCTATACTTTTGACATAAACATAGTTGTCACATTCATTGATTTTAAATCTATTTGTCAACATAACACTGTCAAATTTCTCGTGCTATTGATTTGGTACTTGCTTAAGTCTATATAAGGACTTCACCAGTTTACAAACTTTCTTTTCCTGTCTTAGAGCTACACAACCCTTGGATTGTTCTACATAGATTTCTTCTTCAATATCTCGGTTAAAAAAGGTTTTTTTTACATCCATTTGAAGAACTTTAAGATTCCACAGTATGGCAATTGCTAGTATCATCCTCATAGAGATTATTCTCGCCACGAAATAATACGTATCAAAGTAATCAAGGCCTTGTCATTGTTTGTCATCTTTTATTACAAGCCTTGTATCATACTTGTCAATTTTTCCATCTGCCTTCATATTTCATTTGAGAATCCACTTAGAATCTAGTGGTTTATTTCCTGGAAGAAGATCCACCAACTCCTAAGTATGTTTCTGCATGATGGAATCAATCTTGCTCTTTATGGCCTCTTTCCACAAAGGACCCTCAGTGAAGCTTATAGCTTCTTTAAATGTTTGAGGTTTAGCCTCTAGTATATAGGTCAAAAAATATGGTCCAAAATACTTTTTTGTCCCAGCTCTTTTGCTTCGTCTAGGCTCTTCTTCCACCTTCTTAATTTTTTTGTCTTGTTCTTGGTTTTGACTATCTTCCTCAATAGTCATAAAAGTTCGTTTTGACGAACTTAGTTCGTCCTTTTTGGATTTACAAGGCAAAACATGTTCAAAAAAATGATGCATTCCTAAACTCTAATATCATGTTCTTGTGAATGTTAGGGCTTTTAGACTTATAAACAAGCAATCGATATGCACTGCTATTATGTGCATAGCCAATGAAGATGCAATCAATCATTTTAAGACCTATTCTCATCTTCTTTAGTGTGGGTACTATTACTTTGGCAAGGCACCCCCATACTTTCAAGTATTTGTAGAAAGACTTCCTTTCTTTCCACAATTATAAGGGGTCTTATCTACCTTTTTTTTTTTTTTAGGAATCTTATTTAAAATATAGTTAGCTAACAAAACGGCCTCCCCCTACATGTTCTATGGCAACCCAAGACTTATCAGCATCCCATTCATCGTATCCTTCAAGGTACGATTCTTGTGTTCAACTGCACCATTTGACTGGAGTGAATAAGGTGGCATGACTTCAAGAATATTACCACGTTGTGAACGAAATTCAGTAGGTGGTTTCATATATTCACCACCATGGTCGCTTTTTACTATCTTAATCTTTTTATTAATTTGATTTTTAACTTTTTGCGTATAAAGGGCAAACTTTTCTATAACTTCGTCTTTGTTTTTTAGTAAATACACATAACAATATTTCGTGCTATCCATGATGAAAGTGATAAAATACTTATTACCATTTCTGGCTTGAACAAATTTTAAGTCACATACATCAATGTGAATTAGATCAAGTGGTTTAGTATTCTTTTCAATTGTTTGCAATAATGACCTCATTAATTTTGCCTCTATATAAGTTTCACACTTACGTTTGGAATCAATATGAAATGCAACTATGTGATCCAACTTAATTAATCTACGCAATGCATCATAGTTAACATGTCCTAGTCTAATATGCCATAAGTTAGATTTTGTAAACCCTTACTAAGCCCTAAGTTTGGGTTGATTATATGAATTTCAGTCTTAAACACAAGCAATTTAAGCCGCTTTGTCTTTAATGATTTGTTACCTGCATGTCATATACAATGATATTTAAAAAATATTATAACCCTAAATAATGAAACAAATTGACAAGTGAGGGCAGCATAGTTGGTTGTAAGTCCCTCCACTCCAACCATAGGTTGGGAGTTCGAGTTACGCTTAACCCCACTCAAAAGTGGTGGCATTCTCCCCTCCCCTTGTATAAAAAAAAAAATCATAATGAAACAAATTAAAACGATAATAAATGCTTAATAAGAAAACATACAAAAATGAAAAAATGCAAAATAATTAATTACAATTAGTTCCTTTTAAACATGAAAGTAAAATATATAATTAATGTAATATATTACACATTCGTTAGAAAATTAAAAAAATGAAACGAAATAAAGAAAAAAGAAAAAAGGACCCATCCCCCAAAGCCAAAAAAGACCCATTATGTCCTCAAATTCAGTTTTTAATATGTTCATTATTGTAAAGAACTATTCATTATGAAAATATATGCAACTATTAATAATTTTATAATTCATTATTGTAAGGAAGATGCCATTATCAAAATAAATGACAATAGTATAAAAATTAAGTAAAATAATGATCCCAAGCTCGATTACCAGAAAATAACAGGCTCTAAAATCTATCAAAAAGTTTTCACTATCAAGATAAATATGAAAATTATAATAAAGAAGTAAAAGCAACTTGTAATTTAGAATGATTTCACAGTATCATTACAGTATAGAAGAAGTCATTATAGAAAAAATAAAAATATTATAAAAAGCATACATTTATTTCATCAAAACATTTTCAATATGAAACAATAAATACTTCTCATTATGATAATAATTTAACTAGACTAAAATTGATGGAAAAGAGAATAGAATACCTAAAGTAAATTAAAGTATGTAAATGATATATAATATATGGGAAATTAATTGTACAAAATCAACAATAACCTAACATACGAACAATTATAGAAACAAAAAAAAGAAAAATGAGCCCTAAATATATAATGGGGCATCATTGGTAGCAATGACACGAATAAATGAGTGCCATTAAGGAAAAATGACAAAACTTTTGATATTAAGTTACATACAATTTAGGTATGATCCATTGCACGAAGTAAATATGCTAAACCAACTACTACAAATATAGAGATGTATAATAATACCCAAAATAAAAAAAAAAAAAAGATGCCTAAAATTACACACTTGGGGATAATGGGCATTCTAAATCAAAAATTTAAAAAATAGATAATATTATATTATGGTTTAAAAATAGACAATTTTAGACTTAGTAAGCTTAAAATAAACACTTTGTATAAATATTTTTTAAATTTATACCATTTAGAGTATCAGAGATTAAAGTCGGATGACTCTAATCCTTGGGCCCAAAATATTACCCAAAGAGAAAAAGATAGAGAAAACCATATAAAATGCCCCCAAATCACACCACTTATTAAAAATGCTCTGCACTTTTTTCTTTTCAAATTACACATTTATCATTTTGCCCATTATTACTCACTCCTAAAAATCAGAATCCCTATTTTTTTTTTATCCGTCTTTCTTTCTCCTTTCTTTCTCTCTGCCTCCCAACCCCCTCTCTCCTCTATTTCTCTCCGCCTCCTCACTCTCTCTCTTCTGTATCCTCCCTTTCTTCTTGGAGTGCGACCCCCGACGACGATCCAAGGGCATCTGGTTGTCTTCTCTGACATCGCAAGAAAGCTTGAGCTCGAGATCTATGGGAAGCAACGACAAAGGAGATTCAGTGAAGGAGATCAGCGTCGAGAGGTTCTATGTCTTCTTTGGAGATCTGCAAGGAGCGAGGATGATCTTCGCATAGGAGCGAGGAAAGACACGATGCTTCCGTCCTTTCATTTCATCCCGATGGGACTTGGTCGTCTTCTCGGGTGATTGGCCGTCTAAGTGTCAGATCTCGTCTCTATCCCGAGCTCACGATGGAGATCGTCTCTCTCCATAATTTTAAACGGTACTGGATTTGCTTCTGAGCAGCTGGAATGTTAAGCCATCAAGTCACGGTGTCTAAATGTAAGAATTAATGCACCAACAGAATAGCAGGTTTGGATACCTCTAGAGACTATCTTAAAGGTACCATTTGTATTTCATATAGCTTGCCTCAGATTTCATTTCTTTTTTGATTCGATGCATTGCACGCTTCTTCAACCTTTTTTGCCCCATGAATATAATAGTTTTTACTCTATTACATGCAAAATTGTAACCGTTTATGTCAAAGTGGTTTTTATTTGGTATTATTTATTTTGTTGCCATTATGTTTATTGAAGTCCATGGAAGATCAGCATAGGATCCTTTTTTCCCAACCAATTCCAACAAAGTATTCATTTTTTTAACGTTATATTGACTTTGTCATCTTTTTCCTTTCTTGCTTTGGTGCTTTTTAGTTTATGCTCTCTCTTTTTTTTTTTTTTCCTTTTCAGATTATGTTGTTGAGTTTTTATAGGTTTACGATGGGAATAGATGGGAAAAGCAGTATAAATTGTTGTAGAGAACCTTTTGTGAAAAAGTTGAGAAAAGTTTGTCACACTAAGAAATTAGACTTCTGAATTTTTCTTTTAGTGTGTTATGAGTAGTTTTTCTTCGTTTATTGTTAAAATGTTGTAAACAGATTTGATCGTATATTTGAATTTGTTGTTGGTATTCAGTAAACATATTGTGTTTTGAATAAAAAAAAGCTTTTTTTAATCTAGTTCTTTATTATTTTTAGTTGTAATTTGGATATGAATTTTTTGGAATTTTAAGACGTGGAAATTTTTGGATTTTTTTCTACTATAATAGTTTTTTACAAAGCTTCTGGCCAGTTCCGATAAGTTTTGGGATAGAACTTGACGGATTCTATGTTAGAACCTAGCGGATTCCTATGAGTTCTCTCAAGTTCCGTATTAGAACCTAGCAAGTTCTGGCTAGTTCTAGAGGCAGAATTTGGTTGATTTGGCGGATTGCGAAATGGAATCTAATAGGTTCAATAAAATATGTTGAAATTTAGTAGGTTTTAAGTTGGAACCTAGCAGTTACAACCCGAGACCCGCACCAGCAATCGGAGGCAATTGGCGTGCGCTTCTTTGTTTCAAAAAAAATATTTTGAAATCTGTTGAGTTCCAAGCTGAAACCTAGCAGGTTACAACCCTACACCTGTGTCGGCAATTGAAGGCAGTTGGCGCTTTTTTATTTCAAAATATATATATGTTGAAATTTGGTAGGTTCCAAGTTAGAACTGAGATGGTTACAATCTGGCATTCTACTCTGATGACCAAAGGCAGGTTCCATGACGGAACTAGATAAGTTTCGGAGGATTTTAGGACGGAACTTGGCAGGTTTCATTTCGACATCCTGCATGAGTGAGTGGGAGGAAGGGTAACTTGGTTTTTTAATAATCCCCAATTTCTAATAAAAGGACAGTTTTAGTAAGTAGTTTGTTGAAAGACATTTTTAATAAGATAGTATATTTGGGAGCATTCTTGTAAGTTGTCCAAAAAGATAAGATAAAATTTGGGGTAAGACAAATGTTGAAAAATAGATCCAAAAAGAAAGAAAGTAAAAGAAGTACAAACACTAAAAACAAAAGATGGTAAAAGGATAGTTTTAGTAAGTAGTTTCTTGGAAAGCATTTTTAATAAGTACATTATATTTGGGGGGCATTTTTGTAAGTTGTCCAAAAAGATAGGATAACATTTGGGGTCAGACAAATGTTGACAAATGGATCCAAAAAGAAAGAAAGTAAAAGAAGTCAAAACACTAAAAACAAAAGAAAGAGAAGAAATGTGAAAGAAAAGGTAAAGCACCAAAACAATAAAATTAAGAAAAAAAAATCAAATAGGAGATTAGGTAAACAAATGGAGCACAAAAATGAAAAAGAAAAAAAAAAGGCTAAAAAAGGATTAATTAAGAAAAGAATGAAACAAGTGATTAAAAAAAAAAAAAGAGTCAAAAAGCTTGCAAAAAATGAATGATGCAACAATTTTTTATTACAAACAAAGAAATAGAGTAATTGTATTGTGGTGTTTGGCTACCTTATATTTATCTAATGCTTTATTATTTCACTATTAGAATACTTACTATTTATAACCAATACAAATAGTAAACTATTTGCTCACATAAATGTATCCAAATAGCTGAGTGTTCTAATTTTTCAATTCTAGGATAATGTCTATAGGAAGATATCATTAATTCTACTAAAGTACTATAGATTTCAAATCTATGAATAACGAGTCTACAGCATTCAAGAGTCATGTCTCTAACATATCAAAATGCTTACCTTTATTTAATTTAAGATGTCGCTTTTTGGTACCTATTGATGCATTTCAAGATTAAGATGTAACACATATAGTTGCCTAAAATGAATTCATTTATTCAAACAAAATTATTAACTAAATTAATTCATTTTTAATCCCGATACAATATATCGTCACCAAATGATAATATACTAATGTCTTTACTTATGGAGTTCCTACTTTGATGACCAAGACAAACTATCTCCTGTTAGGGATGTAGATAATATAACCATCTTAATATGAAAAAAGTATCAAACTTTATTCCCTTAATTGTGCACATTTTATATTTAGACTATCGCCTTTAGATTCATGTTTTCCGCATAATTTGTCCATTTTATGCATGACTTTAAAGGTTTAAATGACAGTCTCAAACTCTTGTTTGCTTATCATACATTCATCTCAAAGAATACAAAGTTGAATATGACAAAAATAATAAACTATTTATTGATCAAATATCTTACAAGCAGTAACATCATTTAATCCTTAGGTCATTAAGTCTAACACTACATAGTCATGGAAATGATCAAAATTCAACTGCATTTTAGATGGTGATATGATGTTGCAGGATCAAAGCTCTTGGTGGGACGATGACTTCTTACTTTAACAAAATGCCTGCATTGACAACAAATAAGACAAACATACTATGGAAGATGACGAGATTGGAGTTTAGATTGCCTCATCTCTATTCTCCCCAATAATTCTCCCCAATAAAAAGGGTTTTATTGTGTTCTTATATTTCATATGTATCCTCATTATATCCTCTTTCTCCATCAACTTGTCATACTTTAAGATCAACAAAAGGGAACAAAACTAAATGCAGTATCATAGACTAGAAGACACCTCTCCTGCTACATGTCTTCTTTGTACTGCATTGAAGGAACTACTGAATTATTACGTTTTAACACCTATCAAATAACAAATTACTTTACGTCATTACGAAAAGACAACAACACATTATGCAAAAATTTTCATTTAGATATTGTTTTCGTAAGTTCCGAACATTATGATTAAACACTTAATTCGCTCAATCGTTATTAACATTGAAAAAAAAAAAACTACTTTAAGAGCAAATTTAAAAAGGCCCTTAATAGACATAATTTACATATAGAAATATGTAATGGAAGTTCTTCACTTTATTAACTGCCAAATTTAATTTTTAAAAAGTTGATTAATCTTACAAAAGCCTTTGGTTGCTAAGTTTATGAACTTTTTCCGACCGTCATTGATCAATCTTCAATTTGAAATTTAATCCAACACACTAGCTCTTTTGGACTTGACTATTTATTCACTTAAATGTACTTCTTTAAAAAAAATCATAAAGTTATTGACTACAATAAAAAATAAAATATTAATTATTGACATTATTTTCTTATTTTAAAAAAATTCGACCACTTAAAGAGTTTTATTTAATTTATCAAAAAAAAATAAGGGATAATTTTTAAATAATTTAAAAATATAGGGAATAATTTTTGGACTATCAAAAATACAAGGGCAATCTAATGATTTATGTAAAACAGAAAGCAATGTTACTTGGGCAATTTTTTAACAAAATAGGGGTAATTTTGGTTACTATCCTTTGCAAGTAATGTTACTGCCTATTGTATTTGTACTCTTACTATGTCGTTTCAGCCATTGCCAATCAAATTTTTAAAGATTAAATAAAAGCTAATCTTTTATGGATAATGACAACTAAGTCCAATGTAAAATCAATAATGTACATAAGAACTAGCGCAGAGGCTTCAAAACTGACAAATTCCGGTTTTCCTCCCACCTATTGGCTCCTATTCTAGCAACTTTTCGGAAGAAATCTACTGACACCCGATCATGGCAGGAGTAGACTTAGCACACCCTTGCGACACATAGTGAAGTTTTGATATAGCTGAAGTACCTTAAACGTCCAGGAAGTTACATTTTCGTAATTGAACTATCTCCAGTTAAGCAGTGTGTGGGCGACGTAAGCAACAGTTGCTATCCAATCGTTTTGGACAATAGCCTATCAAAATTAATAGTGGTTATCTCATCTTGTCATATACAATTCAAAGATTGCTCAAATTCCTTTTGTTATTGGTTTTATTCACCTGTGGGTTACGTGAGGGCTTGATAAAAGAAAATATAATACATTTTAAAAAATAAAAGTGAAAAAAATCTTTGGTGCTCTAATCTCCTTCTTAACTTGCAACTCTCACATTATAATGCCCTCTTATATTTGCTTTTACTAACTAGTCATGTGACTCCAATGTGATTAAAATCTTAAAAAAAAATTGGTGTTTTATTGATTGAAGTACTAAAGTTCCAATTTATGATTAGTTTTTTTAGAACAAGAATTATATTTCATTAAGCAAAACACACCAATACAAATGGTCTCCTAGTGCACGAGACAATACCTTCAACTCCGATCAGTTCCATTAGTAAAATTTGATGAAACTTAGAGAGAAAGATATACACCGACCCGACAACAGGAAAATTGCTTGCGACACTAATAACAGAGCACACAAAAGGCTTCGTTATGACAATATCTTTACAATCGATGGAATTTCCTGATTGACTGAGAGCATGTAACCTATAACACTAAAGCCACTAACAACTTTGCGTAAACAAAAGTCTAGCGGAAATAAAATACTAACTAGATACAATGAACCACAACTAAACTCGAAAAATAAAAAGACGACCTCTGTTAATACAAATTCGAAACAAACATAAAAACTAATATATGGTGGATATTCCAATTACTATTATTTTAAAGCAAAACCCAATCAACAACAATGAGTAGTTTTGTGTCATTTTGAGTTATAGAAAACAATGTGAGATAATCATCACTTTACATTGACTATCGGTGCTTATAATAATTGTTTGTCATAAATATTGATCTAATAATGACACCAAAAAAAAAAAGCAAAAAACCTAAAATACGCCCTATGTTTGGCCTAAATATCAAATTTGCCCTCTTATAATGTTAAAGTCTAAAATATCCTCTATGTCGATAAAACCGCACTCAAAATACCCCAAAGCTATTAGAGGTCACAGAAGAGAATAATCCTTACATTTTTTTTTTCCTTTTTAGAGAGCTAAACACTAATTATATGTCCAAGAATATACCTTAAAGTCATGCTCAAGGTGTCATATAAATGCAACTTTATACAAGCAGGGACAAAAAAAGATCAAGCGAACCGTTTATATTATGAGAAAATAACAAAAACAGCCCTTTGTCTAAGCTAAATTATAGTTTTCTTCCTTTGTTTTTAGAAAATCCAAAATATAATATCTATTTATTTGACGTCTAATTGATCTAATTTGTATGAAAATCAACTAAATCAGAAAGAACAATTTAACATAACTTTTTCTGATTTTTCTGTTTGGAGGCTTTCCTTTATTTTGTTAAGTTTATGGGTTTTTTTGTGACTTTTATTTGTCAATTTTTTTTTTTTAAGATTAGGAACAACTTTTATTTATTTTCGGTTCTTATTGATCTTGTAAGATATCCCTGCCAAATTTAAACTAAGCATAATATAATTAATTAAAAATATCTAGCGTTAAATAAAAAAAAGTAATCAAGTATAAGTACTATTTCCTTCTTTTTCTCGTACTGATTTAGTTCACAGGTAAGTAAAGAAAATCATAAAACTTGGACCAAATCCCATCAAGCAAATTATATCCACGTATGCACGTGTTTACACATGATAAGATCGAAGTCAATCATGAAGCAAAGTTTTCTTTTCTTTTTTTTTTTTTTTTTTTGGGAATACAATTATGGTATGGAACAAAGTTAATCCATGTGCTTTCACTATTTCCATAGCTAATAAGATTTCTTTTTCTTTCAAAGAACTTCTATTCAAGGGCAAGTCATTTTACCAACCAGTGAGTTTTTTTTTTTTTAATTATTATAAGAAACCGTCAATTTTGTTTTGTTGTGTATCTTTAAGTTGTTATACTTTTTTTTCTTTATTTGATGTAGTTATAAATGGGGATTGATAGTTAGGAACTTAAATTGTCACGTCGTACGGAGTCCAGATTTGTTATCTTTTTTTTTTTCTCTTGCTTGTCCATCAAATAATTATTTTTTTTGGAAGGAAATCAAATAATTATTTTTCATATCATAAAACCATAATAGCTTGAACCAAAGAATAGAAACTAAATACTCATTCAAAACACTCCATCAAGTGTTAAAAATTGATTAGAGAGATAAGAAAGGGAACAGGAAAATAGGGACAAACAAATGTGAACTTTGTGATACTAGTAAAGATTTTCCACACGCTTTTTTTTTTTTTTTTTTTTGGTGAAAGTAAGATTTTCCACATTCTACGAATGAATTCTCTCTTTTTTTTTAATAAAATATAATTTTCTAGGGAAATAAAATATAATTAAGATACTTTTATAATAAATATGAAAAAAAAATATTAACATGATCAAAATCATATTATTTTTTAAATAGAAAGATAATTTAAAAAAAACTTGATAAAAATAATAACAGTTCAAAGAGTGCCTAATGGGGATTTTTTCTCCTTACCCTGAATATTCTCAAATCTTTAATTAATTTTTTTTTTAAGTCAGAGTCAGATAAGAATTTGGATCCTTGTTAATCTTGAACTCCATCAAATACACATTGAATTCAAAATCCACTAGAACACCATGGATTATTCTCAACGTTGCTCGAATCATGATGAACGCAAACGAGTGGATGTCTTTATTTGGGTTTAGGTTACACAACTTAATTTCAGATCACTTTGTATTCTCAACACGAGTTAAAGTAACAAAAGAAAAGAAAAACTCTCTAAGAATAGGTTCTTTTCTCTGGAATTCTTTGGAAATTAAAGAACGTACTAATACTTTTTAAAATCCTATCTCATAAAAAACAACCTGAGATAAAAGAAATCCTATCTTATAGAAAACAACCTGAGAGAAAAGAACGTATTCTCAAAGAGTTTTCCTTTTCTTTTGTCACTTTATCTTATGTGTTGAGAATGCAAAGTGATATAAAATTAAGTTATGTGACCTAAACCTAAATAAAAAACGCTCACTTTTTTGTGTTCATCATAATTTGAAAAACGATGAGAAAGATTTGTGGTGCTCTAGAGGAGTGTTTTTTGGTAGAGTTCAAGGTGCTTTTGGTTGAGTTCAAGATTATTGTCCTAATTGTATGACGGTAAATTTCTAAGATACCTTATTATGTTGTTTTCATTAAATTAATATAAGTATTAATTGTTGAAAAAGATTTTAACAAAAGTTTTTAAAATATGCGATTCGATCCATACAAAGCTTCCGCAAAATCTTTTATAGATCGGTTTACAACACCAACAAATACAAACACACGGATATTAACAGGAGTGAAATAAGCCTTTTTAAGGCCATGACCCATATAAAAGAAATAAAGGACAAAAGTCAGTCTTTTCAATTTCGTTCATGTTAGATTTGAGTCCATGTTACGCAATAAATTAAGACCCCACAACCAACAACCGCCTTGCATGACTTCCCACCACTTCAGGCTCTTCCATTCCACCGCGCATTTATAGCCTTCACTCTCTCCCCCACCACCCTCCTAACCATATTGTATAATCAATACAGTTTTCCCTTTCTTTCTTTCTTTTTTTTTTTTTTTTTTTTTTAATTTCGTGGAAAATATAATTACTCGGTCAGTCCATAGACAAAAAAAACCTATAGCTTCCCTCTTCAATTCTCACTCTCCATGTCTAAATATCTCTACAGCAATCCATGCAACCAAAAGAGATGGCCATGAAGACCGAAAATGATCACCAATCCCTTAACGTAGAGCAGAAAACGACCAAGAGTCATGCCCGGAGACGCCGGTGTTTGATCACTGTTGGCGGAACGATCATAGTCCTAATCTTGATTCTCTTCATAATCATCCTCATCCTCGCCTTGACGGTTTTCAAGCCTAAAAACCCGAGAACCGAGATCATCTCTGCCTCCGTAGACGGCATCTCTCCCCGCGTGACGCTCCCCGCAGTGAGCATCGAGCTTAACGTCACGCTTGACCTCAAGATCCTCGTCCATAACCGGAACTACGCCAGCTTCCGGCATGGCACGGGAAAGAGTGTGCTGCTCTATAGGGGGAAGCAGGTTGGGGAGGTTGATATTGACCCCGGAAACATCCCGGCCAGGGGCTCTGGCACACTTCCTTGCCGGCTGACGATCGAGGTCGAAAAGTTTGGATCGAAGATTGGCGGCTTGATCAGTGACGTGCTTTCCGGAGAGCTGACTATGGAGGCGCAGACGAGGATTCCGGGGAGGTTTACGTACCTTGGATTTATCAAGAAACATGCTGTTGCTGTGTCTGTGTGCCGGTTTGCTATCAGTGTTGCTGAGTTGAAGGTCCGGAGTCAGGTTTGCAAGAGCAAGGCCAAGATATGAGATTGTTAAACACATACATATAGAAATAGAGCTTTTTCTGGTTGTGAAAAATGAGTGAATATTGGATGGCTTGTAGATTGATCAAATCTTGCCATGGAGATTATAGCAGTAGCATATACTTGTGTATTATTTGTTTCGGTTTCAATCATGAGTTTTTGACTTATTTTTTTATTTTTATTTTCTACGTAAGTTTCCCAACTCTCAGGAGCTCTTACTCCTCACCCTAGCCTCAGATGGAATAGTTTCCATCACAATGAGCCTCACAAAAGTAGTGCTTGTCCATTTATAGTCTGCTACTTCTATTTTATGGGTTTTTGAAGAAGATAGGGCGGCATACCCTGCTAGCACTTGTCGTACATATAATTATTAAAATCTGATCATAGTCCTATTTCTAAATATTAAATCTGATCAAAATTAAATCTGATCATAACGTAGCACCATGAATTATCGTTTTTTTTTTTTATCCTTTTAGGGTGCGGTAGCACTTGGTTGCGTTCTTACAAACATTACAATGCCTGATCTTGGGTCCAATTGCAGATTGATTGATTTGCTTGTGGTTTTGCCAAGCATTTTAGGACCTAATTAATTGACTTCTGTTGGAAAAAAAAAAAAAAAAACACAGTTTTGTATCCATGAGAAGAAAAGAAGATAGATTCGAACCGCCTTTTGCGTCTCGAAACAAAAGTCTTTGTTCTTTACTTGGTTGCTAAAACAAGAATAGGGAAGAAATCATACAGTTACTTTTAGCACAAGATCCATGGCGGATAAAAAGTGAATAAAAAAACAGTTTACTCCTTTTGATTTAATCATGAGAATAAGATATCCGATTTAATTAATTAATTAATTAAACTTACAAGTCTACGGAGCCCCTCTAACACCAACTTTCAAAAAGCAAAGATATATTATGATACGCTTTTGGAAGGATGCTTTACACACCAAATTATCCTATGATCCTATGCACTTTTATTAGAAAGAAGAAGGTAGCACAAACAAGAATAATAAAATGTTATAACTACTAGGAGGTCATGCCTCTTAATGCACATAATTTTGTTTTGTCTCCGATTTTCTCCCCTCCTAGAAAGATCATTTTGTAGGAAGAACAAAACGACAAGCAAAACAGAACAATACAATATACCCCATGGTGTTATAACCTGTTACTAACAAAATTGTAAATACCAGTCTAAAAAATACATCACATGTTAGACTAGATCTTACAGTTTTATGAGTAGTGAGTTTTTAACCCTATGAGGATGAAAAAGACTTTGTTAAAAAAAATCCACAGATGCAAGAGGCAAGAAATGACCCAACAATCATTGGCAAGTTGCAACAGCGAAAGAGAGGACATTAGGAATGTAAAAAAAGTTTATATGAAACTAAAAACAATAAACAAAGGCCATTTTACCAAACTCATCAGCTGCCATTTTACCATTCCATTCAATGACAGAAAATGGGTGACATTGCCAATCACAGAACAGGTCCGCAAACTTTTCTATTCCAGAAAGCAATAACAAGCATTTTCTAGGAGACGAAACTAGAAGATGGAAAGGAATATATTCATCATTAAATGACTTGCAACATTGACTACTTTGCTAATTGTTTCTATCATCTCCCATTATCAGACTTCATAGAATGTAATACAGGAGCAAAAGCAGAGAGTTGGAGGCACACTATGCAATTTTTTTAATTCCAATATACTGCCACAAACTAAGAACGACAATTACTCCATTATGAAGAAGAAACGATCTCAGAATAATGGAGTTGATCCCCTGTACACTCAAATGTAAATAAACATTTTTGTACCCGACTTCTTTGAGCATAATGAGAAGGCAAATCCGTAGCTTCCAAAAAGATCAATTTCTAGCTTACTTTCTCTTTCGCGTTGAGAGTAACAAAATTTAGAATTCAAAAATGTGAGGCACTGGTATACTACATAGGCCAAACTTGACTCAATTTGTTTTGTTTGGTTTGGGAATTGGGATGTCTTTGCAGCATATAAGAACAAGAAGTCTATTTGTCCAAAAAGGTACATAACAACAATAATTATGCAAGTAAACATTCTACTACACTACACAAACAAGAGGGATTAGATGGGAAACCGACCTTATCAGCATAGACCACTACCTCTGCAAAATGCATAACTGAACAAAGGATACAGTGGTCTCAGGCTCTCAGGCTCATGCTTACAGCATTTTCCAGGAAGTCATAAAGAAAACATCATAGACTATTCAATTACTTTACTCAGTATTACCATCATACAACTCAAAATATGGAAATGCAAATGCAAACACTCGCACACATAAATATTCTTTTTCTGATAAAGCCATCAATGAAACACTGTCATTTTGCAGTGTCATGAGTTGGTGCTGGTACATAGGCTTGTGAACAATGCAAATGCCATAACGCAAGGAAATAGAGTTGAATGGAGGCAGTTTTCCAGTATTCTAATTTGGTCTAGAAAGAGACTTGTATCAAATTGCGACTAAAGCTAAAAATTACTATACATTGCAATTACCAGAGTCAAGACTCTGTTGGAGAAGCTATTTGCGAATTAGCATGTTCTCTGGGAACCAGAGGTCAATAATTTGTGACACAAATGTTAGTTTCACATTTTAGATTAGCATGATGAGGCATCTACGAAAATCAGTTACCAGTGTTTCGTCAGTTTCTCTGCATAATATAACAACACGAGCCCATCAAGGCGAGAATTGAAGCCTCCTGCATAGTGCCAAATCAATTTTCCTCGACTTCCCCGAGGGCCTCATAGGAGCACCAGGACAAGTTTCAGCAACTTCACTTAGGTGTGGCGCTGAAGGAGGCGTTTGACACTTGCCAGAATCCCACTCCAAACTCGAAATCTCAGCCAGAAAACCCTCTGTTTGGCTCGAGATAATAGTTTCCAGGAGACTTTCATACACAGCTTCAAGAATCTCTTCATCCGAAACTGATAATGCATGATTTCCACAATCTTCAAGAACTTTCACAGAAAGGTCAAAACTCAGCCTCCTTGCAACAACACTCGTCGATTTGCTGATATATTTTCTACACTGGGGAGCCAATGCCAGATCATCTGGACCGGGGGCAAATGGGTTGAAGACACCATCCTTTGGCGTATGGGGACTGCTGTGATCATCAAAACACAATGGGTTTTCCTCGATTTGCTCAGTCTTGGAATCAAAGGGATCCACACTTTCCCTCTTCTTAACGGATGAGGGTGGAGAGTTCAAGTTCACAGGGAAATCTCCATTCTCTCGGTCGGAATCCGGAGTAATAGGCCCTAAAGAATTTGTCTTCTGAGCTACCAATATCTCCGGTACCTCAGCAACTTCCTTGTGAGTTTCCACAACACTAACCGAATCCAATTTCTTGAAAGAAATAGTACAGAGATCTTCACAATTGTTAACTTGATTTGTGCAACCACCAGAACCCATTATATTTGGCCGTATGATTAAGGTAAAGGCAGATATTACCAACTGAAAAAAAAAAAAAAAAAAAAGGAAAATTGAATAGGGCAATTCAGGCAGATATTCAAAAACAGCTAAAACTACTTTGCAAGAAGCCAATCCCGACGAAAACGACACAAAAGATCTGAACTTCTGGGTAGAACATTGCAAAACGACTCAAGCACAACAGAGATTACAGAGCCACACAACCATTTCCCCAGAAATGGCACAAAACATTTGAACCAAAAAGAAGTCAAGAAGAGAAAATCCGAGAATTGAAGGGAAAACAAATCCAAGAACAAAAATTACAAAATGCTCTGAATGATGAAAACTTTGGTGGAAAAAATAGAAGGAATTACAGGATTTCGTTTTCACCAAAAGAAAATTAAAAACCTAATTTCCGTCGAACACAGCTTACGAAAGGGGGAAAAACAAACCCTAGCACAAGAGCAGCAGAAACAAACCCTAATAAAACCACAAGAGAAACAAATCAACAAATTCAACAAAAGAAAGAAGAGAATACGAAAAGCGCAAAGTGAAAATACCTTGCAATTGACGAGACAAGGACCTGAAGAAGAACTGAAGGAAGAGCTTAGAGAGAGCGAAGACGAGAGAAAAACTAGAGACTTGCAGAGCAGAGCTTCGCGGCGGCGGGAGAAGGAGTATTAAAGAGAGAGACAGAGGACAAAAGGCGCACAAAACACAAACTCGAAACACTCTCTCTCTCTCTCTTCCCCCGCTTTTTTGTTGTAAAAAAAATTCCCGAGCGGGATTCTCACATCAAATCCCTGTCGTTCACTTTTTCACCAATCTCATTATTTTATGCTCTCTCTCTCTCTCTGTGATAAGATAGACGAAAAAAAATTTGGGGAAAATTCTTTTTAATCTAGGACTCCGTTGATTTTGTCCGTTGGTGTTTTGATCAAGACTAGAGAGGGAGATCATTCACAAGTGCTCAGCGTCAGTAGTCCAAGCACAGCCGTCCATCAAGAGAAACTCATGGGACCCATTTCCCATGTAAGAACAAGAAAATGACCGAATATTTTGAGATAGTAAATTTTATAGGTAATTTTCTTTTAAGGAATTTTAAGAAGAACAAGCAAAATGTCAGAAATTTGAAATTTGTTCAAATTAATATCAGATTATCAAAATATTTATGATAAATTGTAAACATAAAATAAAAATAACTTATTTACCATAATATTAAAAGTAAATACATCTTTTACGTTATAAAATTTTTGTTTTATAATAAAAATAAGAATTATTTATACAATAAACAAAAGAGTTTATAAGTTATTTACGTCATAAAGGCAACATTTAGTGTAAATATTTTCAAATAATTAGATTTAAAAAGGTAACATTTTCTACAATTTTGAAGAAATTAAAATAACTGATAAAATTTAATTTATTTTATTTTCCTTATTTATATGGTAACTTCTTCAATGTTGGGAGTTTTTGTACGTGAGGTCACGCTACGTTTAATAAAAATTGAATGAGCACATTAACATTAGAGTTTTTTTCCCCATTTTAACTAGCGGATAAGATTTTCTAAAGCTTACCAACCTTTTTTTTTTAATTTTTAAAGAGCTTACCGACCTTTTTTTTAGTTTTAACTATTAATTATTTTATTATCAGCGCTTATTGGTAACGGTAAATGTTAAAATGGAGGAGCAGAGTCAAATTGGGGCACCTTTTCCTACGTAGGATTGTAAATCCCTTGTCGCTCATTTGCAATTCCAATGCCAAACTTCTGCTATAGAATTTAAAGGGGAATAGCACGTGACACGATGCCATTCCTCGTCATGTTAATTATTCCCTCAAAACATGACAGATCTCACAAGGAGGATATGATCCAAAAATATGACTTAGTCTAAAAAAAAATTATATGTCACCTAGGACTCAAGACATACCGTGCAAGTGACCACGTGCTTTCCGCCTCCATGGACTGGTTTGGCTCAACTTTTGCTTGTACTTTTAGTACGTAAAAAAGAGAAACAAAGCTGTAATTATTAGTAAGTATTTAAAACTATATTTTAAAAGAGTTTTAATGGATCAAAATAGTTTTAATTATTTTTAAAAGTTACAAAAATATTATATCTAAGTTTATAATATATTATTGATATTAGTACAAGTTTTAAGTCTATTTTAGATGTGTTTTTTGAAGAAGTTACATTTTGTGGCTTTAATAGGAAGCACTTTTGGAGACTAAAATCTATTCTGACTGTTCATCTAAACACTTCCAAAAGCATTTTTTGGACCTAAGAAGCTAAAAGTAACTTTTAAAAAGAGAAACAAAAGCTATAACTGTTCAGTAAGTATTTAAAACCATACTATAAAAGAGTTTTAATGGGTCAAAATAGTTTCAATTATTTTTAAAAGTTACAAAAATGTTATATCTAAGCTTATAATATATAACCGATACTGGTACAAGTTTTAAGTCTATTTCACATGTACTTTTTGGAGAAGTTATATTTTGTGGTTTTAATAGAAAGCACTTCTAGAGAGCAAAAGCTCTTCTGATAGTTCATCCAAACACTTCTAGAAGCAGTTTTTGGATTTAAGAAGCCAAAAATAACTTTTAAAAAGCCCTCCCAAACAGCTCTATGTAGTTCATCAATACAAGTCATTTGTTCTAAGAAAAAAAAAAATCTTCTCAAAGAAGAAAAATGAAAATTATTGGAATAGTCCGAATGTATTATGAGTTGTACATGCATCTCCCAGGTAGTTTTTTTTTTTTTTTTTTTTTTTTGAGTTTAAACTTTGGTATATGTAGATTTTTTTAAGTTAAAAATAAACTCTCAACGTCATCAAAAACAAAACAGGGGTTAAAGTTTGATCATCAAATTCCACAGAGTTCGACCTTCAGATTGTAAATGTCGACCGGGCATTTCTGCTATTCAATGTCTCTAAGCCAGACAATGAATGTGGAGCTAGTAATAACATCAAAGTAACAAAACACTAAATCTTCATTGCCAAATGGAGGAAACTATAGCTAAAATTGCTACTCGCCTTGTGAGAAAGCAATGAATTCATGACCGCATAACCTGCTAAATAGTAAGCATGCAAAGACATGCGAGCAAGCTTGCTCCAAGGCTTCATAGCCTGCTAACTAGGGCCGGCAATTTCGGACACGCACGATGACACGATACAAAAATGACACGAGATAAACGGGTTTGGACCGTACGTTTATTAATTGTGCCGTAAACGGGTTGACATGAATAACACGAAAATAAACGGGCTGGATTCATACTAACACGCTAAACACGTTTAATTAAACGGGCTGTAAACATGTTGACATAGCACGACACGATCCGCCCATTTACAACACATTTAAACTTAAAAATAAAAATATTTAAAATATTTATAGTAGGTTAGTATTAATTAGTATTAATAAACATGTTGACATACGTTTATTAATTGTGCCGTAAACGGGTTGACATGAATAACACGAAAATAAACGGGCTGGATTCATACTAACACGCTAAACACGTTTAATTAAACGGGCTGTAAACATGTTGACATAGCACGACACGATCCGCCCATTTACAACACATTTAAACTTAAAAATAAAAATATTTAAAATATTTATAGTAGGTTAGTATTAATTAGATGTTGTATTTTTGTTAATTTTCCTTATTGGTTTTTTTTTAAAAAAAAAAAAATTTTTTAATTTTTTTTAAATTTTTAGTTAATTGGGTCATAAACATGTCATATGCGTGTTATTATCGTGTCAACCCGTCACGGCACGTTTAACAATCGTGTTAATCGTGTCGTGCCGTGTTACGCGTGCCATAAGCGTGTCGTGTTCGTGTTTGCATTTATGGCACGATTATTGTTCGTGCTTGAGCTAAACGTGTCGTCCTGTAAACGTACAGACATGAATACGGCACGAACACGATTATTGCCACCTCTACTGCTAACTAAGCAAGCAAGCAAGCTCTGGCCCAACTATGGGGCTTCTTTAAGGGGCGCTCACCAACAGGCGAAACCGTTACCAAATTATGGCCTAGTCACTACTAACCAGACTTGTCACAGATTAAGTAGGAGGTGAGCCAAATGCCTAATAGAGAGAGAGCGAGAAACAAGAAGCACAAAGACAAAATAAAATAAGACAAATGAGTGCAGAAATGTAAATCATAAACATGACATCAGAAGCAAATGTAAAAAAAAAATTGTAGTATAAGCAATATACAGAAATCATTGCAAGAATACTCATGGTTAAGTCGAGTTGAATAATTATTAATAACTCCATCATTTAATCTTTGTGGTCTACACCTATCAGTCTCGACAAGGACTATCCGCTCCTGATCCCTTCCCAAAACTTGGACGTGCACGCCACCTCCTCTTTTAAAATTTCATGAGCTTGTAAGGAGACTCCATGAATATATCAACCAAATTAGTTTATTCATTCAATTATTATACTTTTCTATTCAATTAAAAGCCCAAAATTAGACACTTCAACTATATATTAATTATAAAGTTTATTATCTGCCTTGCATATATTCATGACATTTCCACAGAATACCTATAATCAACTTGACCTAATGTTCCGTTATTGTGACGACCCAACTTTTTAAGTCATCTTTATACTCTTCTTAACTTAAACATTATCATTGTTACCTAGTAAATTTTGTACGTAAAAAAATATAGAATAATTTTTTTTGTTGTAACTTCGATTGTGACATTTGTTGCGGCATAAACTACAATAAATATGTATCACTTAGCTTTGTACTCTTCCAAAACATTTTACATCTAAGTTAAGTTCATATTTACAAAACACGTACTTATACCAAAGCAGAAAGTAGTATCTTTCTTACTACTATAATATGTTATATATTCTTTCAAAAACAGCAAAATACTAGACTGCAGTGGCATTCATAACTTGACCATCGCATTTGCCCTCTCACTATGTCCAGCCCATCATTACTTACCCTAGCTTGTTAGCAGGATTTCTTACAACATGAAGAACTAGATGAGCCTTCGCTCATCAAATTCAAACATTTATCACAAACATTTTACAAAAGAAAACTAGCAATAATACCATGCATGATTCCATTTATGCTTTGTTACAAACATTTTATCATCTTTCTTATCTTATCCTGAATTTGGATCAAGCGTATGTACCAAATGTCCAAGACCATCAAACACTGAGGTCGTAACTTTAACATAATATAATTTTCCTCTCATGAGAGTCTTTTCTTAACACGATGCTTCCCTTGTGGAAGTCTTATAATCTTTAACATAATACTCCCCATGCGGGAGATTTAACTTTAATATAATGCTCCCCTTGTGAGAGACTTGTAAACCTCATATCAAGAAGGCTAATACGATACTTAATTAATATCTTTAATTTACCACTCTTATAAACTTTGATGAACATGTTGTATGTCACGATATGGAATTTAAAATATTAAGCATATTAAAATGCTAAACATATTATATGCCATAACTTGATATTTAAACATTAAGCATAACAATTACAAACATGTTCGAACATATATACAAGCATTTATAAATCATCTTCATCATGTCATACGTGATGTTTGAAACTTATTTGGTCCTCATGCTAGCGTTTCCAACTATTCCTTCTTTCTATGAATTGGCTCTATACCCCTTTAGAGCGATGTTTATTAGTCTAAATAATTTATGTCAATCAAATTCTACGCTTCTTAACTATGACATTCTTTTGTCAAATCTTATGTCTCCTCATATGATTTTATACTTAACATAGTGGGAAAAATTTCTCGTTAAGAAGCTTTAAACTAGTCCAAAAGCTTTAAACTAGTCCAAAGAGTTCGAGGCTCATTTTTAAAATCATTTCAATTTTCAAAAATTTCATAATTAAATCTCATAAAATTTATAAGTCATATTCCATATGGAATTGATAAAAATCTCATTTCATAAACCCTAACAATTTTGATGAGATATACAATTTTCTTCTCGTAACTTTTTCTAAAATCAAACATCTTGAAGAAGTTTTGGCCTTCTTTCAAAAACAGATATATTTGAAAACCTTGTTTTTTCTTTTTGATCTAATTAGAATTTGGAAAAAATTTCTTCATGAAAGTTGTTCACCTCATATCTACATTGAAACTCTTGTCAAGTTCAAAAACTAATTCAACCTCTAAGCGTCTAAAAAACACAAATTTCTGAAATCTATTCTAAATTTTGTTTCAATAGCAATAGATTTATTTTCTTACATTTGTAAGTTCATTTTTTAGCTTTTTCTGACATATGCTCAAATACATAACACTTAAACTAGCCATGCCATATAGTTTTTTCTCACGCCACAGTCCATAACATTTTGTCAAACACTAGTCCTCTTTGAAAATAAATCTGCAACATACTTATAACATAAGCTTAACCACAACATAATCATAACATAACCATCAAAACTCTTACTTTACGCTTGAAAATAATTATGCAATAAGCTTAAACATAGTTAGGGTTTTTACCTTAAAAGCTTCTTTGATATCCTCTAGAGTGCTAATCCTTGTTTCTAAGGGTGATTAAAGGTTGGAACCAACAAAATTTTTAGAGTACAAGGGCTACAAGAGTGGTAGATTTTGAGAGAAAAGGGGAGAAAAAAGTTTAATTCTCAAATTTACCATGGGGTATTTAAAGGCCAAACTAAGGGCTAGTTTACAAATAAAACATTTGCTATTATACCCCTACAAGAACCTGTTTTATCCCCTAGAAATGTGTAGAATTTTCTACAACTTTGAGGAAGTAAAGTTTGAATTTTCTTTGACTTTTTACAGTCCAAATTTATAATGTGTAAAATTTTCCTATCCTGTCAGTATTACTCCTATAACCTTCTATAATTTTCCATACTTTCTATATACTATATTTCCTATACTACATAATATTATATAGTATAATTCTTATACTACATTTCTATCTCAAAATCTTTTGCAACAGTTTAAGTTTATAGCTTAGTTTCTTTTTTGTATGTCATCTAACTTTTATCCTTATATCATTAAACATTTACCTTATGAGTATTTGTCACAAAATTTAGATTTAACAAAAATCCTTATGACACTAAATTTCTCTCAAAGCACTTAACATTTTTGAGTACTAACTCACAAAATTTGTTCATATAAAGTACATCATAATTCATAAAAGTTTGCACACATAATGTACATAGGATTTCATTATATCTATGTTGCAAAATTTCATATTCATATAATTTGATATTTCTAAGAAAATTCATTGATTGAACCTTACCTTAACTCTAGACTTAAACTTAAGAATTTTCCAGATATTACAGTTATACCTTTACGATTTTTTTGGTTTGCTTTTCGTTATTTCATCTTGAAGAACCCTATTTATAAATCCTTACAAAAAAAAAAAGTCATTTTTGTAATTATAGCAACTAAATGACTCAAATCTCTAATAATGTCATCCAAGTCTTGAATAATGATGTAAAGGAATATAAACTAACTTATCTACAGATTCTATATCCATAGTAGTGTTGTCATCATTTATGATTCACATCTTCAATATACCAAGATAGTTGGCAACTTAAATACAACTTAAATACAAGCAATAAAATATGTAATCACTAATTTGCTCAGAACTAAGCATGCCATATAAATAGCTGTCAAATGAATTTGATTTATAGCTTAAACAAAATTATCACATAATTAACTTCACTTTAGGTCATATCCAATATATATTCAAACACAACCGAGACTTCTACAATCCGTCATATTTAAAAAATCAAAACTTCTCTCTGCTTAGGACTGTCTAAAATTAATTTGAACTCTCAAGGACATATTAATACGGGTAAAGTGTGTCAAATGGATAGCCGATTATCCTCTCATTTAACACATATTTTAATAGGTAAGTGGGAAAGGAAAGTATTTGGATAGAAATCAGAAAGGCGTGTCGTTTTGTCCACTATAGGATTTGCATTAAGAATAGTGGATTGGATATTGAAGAGGTTGGCAATCCCAATTGATCCAAAAAGTGCAATTTCAGAAGTCTTCTCGCAAAAAATTAGCCCTGCAAAGGAGGAGAGATTTGATTCGGCGACTCAACAGTTAGGATTAAAACTATTGAAATTTGAACATGTGGACTTAGTTTTGCTGTATTCAACAATTCCGTGTGATTCTATCCATTGTAGAGGCTTTCTCCTAGAGTTCCAAAGTTTGGAGGATATATAGATGACTTTTCAAAATTTAGGAGAGAAAGTAAATTTAGGAGTATTTCTTAATAAATAATATTGGAAGCCTAACTTTTCTCTATTGTAAATTCATGTGGCGATAAGTTGCAATCTTTATATTGAATGCAATTTTTTTTTTTTTTTACAATAGTTAACGTACTAATTTCTTTAGTTGGAATTCCATTTTTTTTTTTTTTTTACCTATTGATAAAATTATGTCACCTCATATATATACAATACCCGCAATACCCGTTGGTATTAAAAAATTAAAGTAAAACTTGGATCCCAAACGTTATTCCTTATGAATTTAATCTTTTTTGTTAATTTGGATTATGTGTACTAGGTGCTTGCGGTTTCTATTTCCCATTACTTAAATAGTCTCTTATAACCGGCGGTGACAGCATAACTTGAAAGGAAAAGCTATCATGTGTTCAAGTGTTGTATAGCACAAAAAGTTTCATTTCAATATTTGGTAACATATACTATGCCTCCAATACAAGCTCTTAAAGCCCATTGTCTGTTAGACGATGACATTGAAAAAATTGATTCAGTGAAGTAGCAGAATTTTTAAAAGTTTTATTTAATAACTCAAAATTTAACTCAGATTGTTATAAACTATAAATAAAATTCTTATTAATCGTACCTTTTGATGACTTCTAACTTAATAGAACTTTATGAAGATCTCAACTTTTAGACCTACAATATTATTGCTCTTCCTGCATCATGTAGGATAATTCCAATTCAAATAATGCTAAATAAAATTAGAAATCTATTATTTAAAATAACTATCTAATTCAAATAGAACTCGAATTTAAATTGATTATTCAAATATAAATTTAAGTAATTAATTATTTTGAATCCCAATAATTAATTTTTGAATAAATATTTGAATAAATGTATTCCTAAAATTAATTAAACAATTAATTATTTAGTAAATCCCAATAAGTTGGCGCCTACAATCCAGATGGACTATGCCTAGCACCACATAACCTAATTGGACTGTGAGCATTACACTAACAGGCCCACTAGGCCTACAACATAACCTTTTATACTACCTGTGGTAAATTGCATTTGCATAGCATGTCAAGGAATTAATGAGCTAGCATTAGAACTCGATAGACATATGGATAAATTAATCTCCAATTAATTGAGGTCATTTCAATATAAACCTAAAGCTAAAATCTCGATAACATATTGTATTATGATACTTCAAATATTTATTAGTTTTGTCCTAGAGCTCTCATAATATGTGCATCTTATAGGTTATTCATAATTAGATGAATGACTTAATTCTGTTTTACCTTCTGATTATTTTATCTTAAAATCTCCTTATTTCACTTAATTAGAAATTTTCATTTATAACAAATATGAATAAAAAATCATCTAGTTACCAAATGTATCTAGATGACCAAGACCTTGTACTTTTTTCCAATTTTTCGAATAATACCTTTGGGAGGATTATATTGACTCTTTGTTAGAGGTCTAGGGATTCTGTATTTGTGAATTATGTTCTCATCAAATATAAGTTACGTCTTCAACATGTCGACAATTGAGCCTTTGTTCAAATTAAGATTACCTATAGGAGATTGTTTAAGTGAATTGTTTTAAGTGAAACAAAACTATTATTATTAAATCAATTACACTTTAGTTGGGTATACCATTGCCATTAAGTCTACCACACTACTATGTCTGCCATGAAGTCATTATGTTTTAATAGCCTAGATAAACAGTCTTGATACTTGGATGTAGATCCCCATTATAGTTTTATCTATATAAAGTGCCTTCTAAACATAGACTACGAACTATATAATTTAGACTCTTAATTTTGATATCATATTTATTCATGTATAAACTCCATATATGTCCAATAGCAAGACCTGATTGTAATTATCACAGATCATATGTTTGCTTAAGTGTACAATCGTTACAATGAAAGTAACTAGAGGACTATGTCAGTGCATGGAATATTGGCATTATTGTTTATTTATTCATTTAGGCATAAAATGTTTTAATTAGAAATAAAATATTTGTCTCTTAGGGCACTAATCCTAACAAATGAAGGCCTACGGTGAAGCACCTTCTTCATTCTATCGATGGTCCCAATGTTACCACAGGAAGGAGCCTCCTACACATGCTCTTAGGCCGGGGGTATGATGACACCACCAATCCTTTTTTTCCATCAAAAGAAAATAATCACTCATAATAATTGTCAATTGATATAATATCCACTCTTATACATACATACATACATACATACATACATACATACATACATACATACATACAAAAGAGAATGTGATTGCAATTTTTTGTTCTTCAACCAAGTAATCCAATGGTCCATACTAACTAATCTGTTTTTAAATTTAAAATGGAATGATTTAGATTTACCCATATGGCATATACATTCTTTCACACCTCATGCTTCAATCTTGTTTATATATTTTATTTCATCTTATATCACTTTTTCTTAAATTGTTTGTTTTGCTTTTTTTTAAAGGAAAAAAATACTATTTATATTTGCTAACTTTTATGAGGACATATATGGTTGGTGTGATTTTTTTTTCGTATTTTTATTTTTAATTCATATATTCAATTATCTTTCTAATAAAATATTTTACTATTATACTATTATTGGGCACTTCACTTTAAAAACAAAACAAAAAGTTAGCTAAGAAAAATATGCAACAATAAAAGTTTATAAAAACTTCTTATCTACGTTAAAAAAAATACTTTTTGAGAAAATTGTTCACATATCAAATATTCTCATTATAATTAGTTCTTATTATTGTGATTAAATAGATTTCTCACTATTCTTTTTACACTTAAAAAATATTCTTTTTACGAATATGCACCCTTGCAAACTACAAAATGAGAGAAAATAATTATTATTATAATACTAAATCATAATTGAAATCTTTTTATTTTTTTGAGGAAAAAAATCCAACACAAAAAAAGATTTATCATAATTAAGTTTATGCTAAGACATTTAATAATAAGTTATCCTTAGGGAAAAAAAAGAGAGCTATCTTTCTGTCAATATATATATATATATATATATGTATGTATGTATGTATGTATGTATGTATGTGTTATTAGGACAAGAAAAAAAACCTCAGAATGTTGACAACATTTATATCGTTTAATAACAAAAAGAAGATGAGGATTAATGATGCCAACAAGTAAAAAGTTCAGCGACTTAGATGCCTAAATTTTTAAAATAGGAACTAACATGCCAACAAATTGAAAGTTTAGAATCTAAGTGTCCAAATTTTTAAAATTAGGTTAAAGTACTAACAAATTAAGAGTTTGAAAACCTGATTATATAAATTATGAAAATGATATCTAAATGCCAAATAGCATAAAGTTTAAGGACTTGTCACACAAAAATCTTTAAATCTTTTATTTTCATCATAAGAAAGTGACCAAGACCATTTTTCAGTTGGTGTTCTTGGATTATTGTTGGTCGATTACCGAAATCGACTAGTCGAGGACCAAAAACCCATAAACATAACTACCAATTGAATTTGTAGGTCTATATTTGGTCTGTCTCAATCAATTCTGAAGGGCTTTTTCTTAAGCTTTTTCCTGGTAATCAAATGGTAAACAATATGTAACCAAATAATTTGTATTAGTTATTTTTAACCACAATGATTGAAGCAAAGACAAAAACATAATACCTCCTTTCGTTGACTTTCTCTCTTCCCACTGTTAGGGTTTTTAATTGTTTTCTTTTGGTGCGCCGCCTCTGTATGCGAGTTCAAAAGGCCAAAGTCCAGTGCTGGCCATGGCTAGACTTCGGACTCCCGGCCTCATGGAAGAGTTGTTGATTGGCGGCGTTTTCTCATCTCTGAGGTTTTCGCAAACGATGTTAAGGCTAGAGGGAGGTGTTTGGCTTAGGGGTGTGGTATTGGGCAAGTGGGTGGTGGTTGTTTTGAGCCATCCTCGTGCACTCGCAACCTCGAGTTAGAGGAGGTTATGGGTAGCGATGGTCAGATAATGTTCGAAAAGGGGTGGGGAAGTTTCCTCCGCCGTGGGGCTCTGTTTCGAGGAGAAGGTGGCCTCTGCTAGGCTAGACTTTCAGAGTGGCTTTCTTCCTACTCTAGCGGTGGTGAGCAACGGCAGATGAACGTTTCTCCTCACGATTGTCTAGATTGTTTCTCTGCTTCTTTTTGGATTATGGGTTTGGATGTGGTTTTCCTCTCTTGGTGTTGTCATTGAATTGTTACCGGAGATGATTTTGCAGCTTGGCTTGTAACTTTTTGTTTTTAGGTTTGTTTGTGTCAAAGAATGATGTTGATGTTACCACCAGGTGTGGTTTGGTTCATCTTTTCCATTGTAATAACGGAAGTAGTTTACCTAGACTTCGGTATAGGGTTTACATCCCTTTAGTCTCTCCATCTTGTCGATCAAAGTTATCCATTGCCTATAGCGGCGTGTGTAAAAGAGCCTTATTTGTGCTTAATTAGTTGTTTGTCTTTTCTGTTTCTACACATTGGAACTTAGCACATGTTTTGCCCCTTAAGCATTTTTAATCGATTTTGCTAGTGGTTTCGATTTGTTGTTAGGGTCAAGTCATTGATTGTCTTATGGTCTTTTGAATCTGAATTGATGTTTGTAATTTTAATTTAGAATGCAATTTTCATTTTCAAAAAAAAAAAAAGACACCAAAACATAATCATTGTCTCATACAAGTCACGCAACACACAATATCTAATCAAACACATAAACATAGTTTCGTAAAACTTAAAACACTCAAACGAATATCCAAAGCAAACACATAGATTAGTCTCAAAAACAACAAAGAAAACCAGAAGAAGTTGAAAAAATCCTACTCAAATTTTTCTAATATTCCACTTCCATCTTTTAAAAAAAAAAATTCTTAGCAACCAAGAAGACTATTAAGAATACCCATTTTTCTTGATGATTCCAATGGCGGTCGGAGGACGCTTCAAAAACACTCTCAGAAGACATCGTTGACCAACTCAAAAATTTTCAACTAGATATCCATGTTAGCGAAGAAGAAACTTCAAGAAATACATATGATTAAAAGATGAAATTTCAAAATTTTCACATAGAAGAAAGAGATAATTGAAACCTTGACATGTCATGGTGGGCTCTCGTAGGTCCTCCTTCTCTATCACAATATCCCTATTTCCCTCTGGCACTTCTCGGCCCAACCCCCCCAACACCCCCCACCCCCTGCCTGTGCAAGCTCTTGACACTAGTTCTTCATAAGAGAGAGGGTAGCTCAGCATCTATTTCAGGTGATTCTCTTGGTTTAGTCCCTTAAAGAAGGTAGGGCAGAAGGTTTAGGATCACAAACTGAATCTGGATAAGAAGATTCGATTGAAAGGTCTGGGGTTAAAGCTTTCTTTCAAGGAATGCAGCGACTTGGCTAACTAGGATTGTAGTTTCACTTAATAGGGTTCAACAGGGAAGACATAGATTCCGGGAATAAAGCTAAAGGCAAAGGGCTAAAAGAGATTATTTTATTTTATTTTTTGTTAAACTATAGATCATTGTTATTTTACTAAAATATCCTCCCATACTAGATCCATTGTCTTGCACGTAATACACTCTGTTAAAAATTTAACGAAATCTGACTAAAAAGTGTTGAATTACAAATTTAGACTATGGGGTTCGTGTGGTTAAAATTAAAAGAACAAGAACAAAAATATAATTTACTAAAAAGAGTTTTAAAAGGGATAATTATTCTTTGCATCTCGTGTTTTAGGTTTATTTTTTTATTTCTTTTTTTCATTGAATGTGTATATTCATATTATATTTAACACACAAATTTATATATTCTTTTATGTCAACCTTAAAGTTTGATCTAAAACATTGCTTAAATAGCCTTAAGAAAACTTTAAAAACTTCTTTTAAAAAAAATCAAGCAAAGAGTTTTGCACTAAAAATGTGTTTTTGTGTGTTTTTGTTTTTTTTTTTCTTTTTTTAAGTTATATTTTTTCCTTTAAGAATAATTTAGTCATTCAAAAATGATTATTGACTTAATTAAGTATAAATTATATACTAAATCTAATACGACGACTATACATTTAATAAGATCAAAAATTAAAATTATATTTTTTTAAATGAACTTATAAATAAGGATATATAAAGATAAATATCCTATTTTAAAAACCATCCGTGCAAATTATTATTTTTTTTAAGGGTTGTTGTCTGTTAATCTCTGTATCCAAGAATTAGAAAGGAGAAGAGAATTCCCTTAAAATATATATTAAAAAAAAAAGTGTGAAAAGGAGCACTTACAACAATCATTCCAAAAGACAACCAGAGCTGCGATATGTGGACCATTCAACTCCATACAAGTTTTGATTAGTTCGTACTCGTAGTACCTGAAAATTCAGCGTTGGACAACCTTTAAAGTCCTTTTTGCGTGTGACTTCCAATAAATAAACCTCTAGAAAGTTAAGAAAAAAAAAAAAATCATCAAGTCTGGAAAAAAAAAAAAAAAGGACCAGTCTTCTCCAAACAATTTTGTCAATCTTTTTTTTTTTTTTTGGCTTATGGCGCCCGCCAAACACGCGCTGTCCCTCGTACCAATTCGCCCTTTTCTCTCCTTTTCCTTTTAAATTTCCATTTAATTTTCCCTGAAAATTTCAGTCGTCGTCGTCGTCGCCCTCGTCCCATTTTCCTCTCCTTTGGAATTCGGGCGCGCGCCACCGGCTGCTGAGTCATATATATACGTATTAATCCACCGTCTCGGTCGATCATCGCCGTTGAAATCCGCAGATCAAACCTCTAGAACATTCTTTCAAATCCAGATTATCGATCGGTCAATCAATACAATGGAATCAGCAGCTGCTTCGTCTTCGTCTCCGTCTCCGCCTATTCAGAGCCTCAGCATGAAGAAATCATCCTCGGAGACATTCCGCCTCCGATGCCCCAGCCTCAACTCCCTCCGCCTCCGCCGAATCTTCGACCTCTTCGACAAGAACAGCGACGGCGTTATCACAGTCCAGGAGCTCAGCCAAGCCCTAGGCCTCCTCGGCCTGGAAGCCGATCTCGCTGATCTCGAATCCACCGTCGAATCGTTCATCAAGCCTGGAAATCTCGGCCTTAGATTCGACGATTTCGTCTCGCTTCACCAATCGCTCAACGAAACCTACTTCGGCGCCGACTTGGAAGATGACTCGGCGGCTGCGGAGGATAAATCGGCGGCGGATATGTCTCAGGAGGAGTCGGATCTGTCGGAGGCGTTTAAGGTGTTCGACGAGGACGGCGACGGATACATATCGGCGAAGGAACTGCAAGTGGTGCTCGGGAAGTTAGGGTTCGCGGAGGGAAAGGAGATCGGAAGAGTCGAGATGATGATCACCTCGGTCGACCGGAACCATGACGGCCGCGTTGACTTCTCCGAGTTCAAGGATATGATGCGCAGTGTTATCGTTCGGAGCGCTTAACTGTAAAAAGAAAAACATCATTTCATTTTTCATTTATGTCTGTGATTTGGAGTGTGAAAGACTTAAAACTTTTAACAAAGCATAATTGAATAGATGATGACAGAATTTGAATACATAATGCAGTACAGATTAATGGCCTTTGTTTGGTCGTTTGTTTCTTTCTTTTTGTCACTACATATCTTACCAGTTGACTTTTATTACCGTTACTGCTATTTTTTTTTGCTTAACTGCATTCTAATTATAAAATTATTCTGTTAATTCTGTATGAATATAATGTTTTTTTTGTTGAAAAGATCTAACAGTGCGGTGATTAGTTCGGTTTACCAATTGGTGCACACACAAAAGCTTTTTCTTTAAAGAATAAAAGTTGAAATTGTGATTGTCATTATAATTTTTTGATTTGAGCGAAATTCGGTCCCAATTTAGCTCTTAACTGTTTGTTTTAGATATTATGGGCGTGTTGGGTAGTATTTTTATTTTTATTTTTGTTTTTAGAAATATCTAAAAATAAAAATATTTTGAGAATTATCTTTAAAATTATGTTTTATTGTATATAGTAGTATTTTTTAAACACAAATAATTTTTTACTAAAAAAATTATGAACGTAAAAAAAAAACCAAATTTAATTTTTAAAACTAATTATTGATATATTAAATAATGTTTTATTATTATCAACCAAAGAAAAAGCCCTCTTCCTCTACTCTACTCTGGTGAGAACAAATGCCAGCGATGGCCCTTTCGTATTAGCTGCAGCGACGATGACAATGGCCCTCTCATGGAGATCGGTATCGGAGACGACGGCCTTCTCACGGAGATCGATATTAGAGACGATGGCCCTCTAGCGAGGCAACTTGTTGGGCTAGTCTTCAATGATGTGGGTGCTTGACGGCTGGAGTGGTCTTCGACGGTGTAGGCACTTGATGAGGATCTTTAGAGAGATGATGGGGTGGGAGAAGGACGGTGATCTGGGTCGCTAGTAAGGCTGGGTCTAGTGTCGCCTATTAGGGGGTTGAGGGAGTGGGAGATAGGAGTGACTTTAGCTGAAGAAAATTTTGAAAATGTGTTTTTCTTTTTTTTCAAAAGGTGAAGAAATTTTTCAAGTTTTTGAAAAGAAAAATTTATTTTTATTTTCCACAAAAATTTAACCAAACATATTTTTAGAATCATTATCATTTTTGTATTTTTGACAATGACAACAAACATCTCAAAAACAAAACTAAACACATCTTATGCTTCCCTGATCTATTTGTTTATCCCACTAGTAAAGTTTCTGTCAGAACTTTGTCAAAAATAGATGGAAACACTTCATGTGCTAATCACGTGTCTAGTGAAGTAGGAGTTATATTTTAGATTTGTTTTGTTATCAGTTTATAGTTATTTATTTATTATATCTTTTATTTTAGTAAGTGTTTATCATTGTTTTAGAGGGTTATAAACACATTCATAGCTAACCACAAAAGAGAACTTGAATAATGAATATTGAATACAAAGTTTGAACGTTTTCTTTTGAATATGAGAATTTTCCTCTTGTGAGGTTTATTTTAGGTAAATTTGGAATCCTTTGTCTATGTTAGGTTAGTAAAACTTTATTTTTCCAAATTCTGTTGCATCATCTGACCTGACTCGCTTCATGACTCGAGTCTTGAGGCCATGATGGGTCAAAGTTTTAGGCCCAGGTATAGATTTGAGTGTTTTTTTTTTCATTTTTGATAAAAATTGTCATTATAAAATGTGGGCCAAACTGGGCCTTCTTTTCATGTAATCAGGTTGGCTTGCATCGGTTGTCTTTTCATTCAAGCTAGCTTGGCTGATTTTCATTTTTCTTGTTTGGCTCGACCCTACTTGAGTTGATACATTTGATCAAGTGGGAACTTTCAAAAACTATACCTTCATTTTTTTAATCTTGTAATATGTATATATTCATATTAGATTTAATACATAAATTTATAGATCGAATAAAATATTCTCTCTGTTCTTTCTAAACTAAGGGTGTTCTGTTAGGGCTTTTCACCTTGTGCCTTGGGCTACCCCTCTTGTTTATAGACTAGAGGCTGGCACTGGAATTAGGCTAGCCGCTAGGTCTTTAGCTTATGAGAGTGGGTGGATGATTTGGTTATGGCTAGGAGGAGAGATGCTATCAAGCAAAAAGGTGGTGTCATACTACCAGGGTTACGAGGATTAGGAGTTGGCTTTTTTCTTTGTTCTCTCTAAACTAAGGGTGCTCTGCTAGGGCTTTTCACTTTACGGCTTGTGTTGCACACTCTCCCTCTTAGACTAAAGGCTGGCATCATCATTGGGTTGGTCGTTGGGTCTTTGGCCTATGAAAGTGGGTTGACAATTTAGTTATGGCTAGGAGGAGAAATGCTATCAAGAAAAAAAGATGGTGTCATACTACCGGGGTTATAAGGATTGAGAGCTAGCGCAATTCTGGGCCGATGAGGGCGTGTTGGAAAAATAAGTTTGGTGATGTTGCAGCAAAATTTTAAAAATTTTATTTAATCACCCAAAAAAACTAACTTATAATGCTATAAACAATAAATTAATTCTAATTTAATATACCAGTTGGAGAACAAAAATAACACTTCTTCAACAACGAATCTTTATCGTCAGATATTCAATATGATTCTCTTCCTTCAAATCATTATGTGTGTGGGTATAACTCAACAAATCTCCACTATAGCTACACTCCTTCTAACTGGACTATGTGCTAGAGAAACTATGAATACTAAAGAAGAGAGAATATAGCTCTACTTTCTAAAATTGCATTATAATAGTCTAAGACTAAAGAAAGACCACAGGTCGTTATTTATAGAAGTAGTAGGAGGAGTTAAAACTCTATCAAAATTAGGCGATAAATTTTCTCTCTTTTATCCCTAAGTGTGGTGCCAACTATAAGGAGATTTATCTCCAAAATTCAACCAATCATAGCATAAGGATTTGTGATGATATGCATCATTCAGGATAAGTCCAATTAAAGCAATTCAATTTAAATTAGAATTTCATATTCAAGATAATTATCTAATTTAAAATATTGTGAGTAATTATCCATTATCCATAATTCAAATTCAACTAGGATTTAAATTAATTATTCAAATGAAAAATTTAAATAATTAATTATCTAAAATCCTAATTAGCAATTTAAATAATTATTTTTTAGATTAATTAAATAAATAATTCTTCCAAAAAGCATATATAGGCGCCAACCCTAGTGGCCTGGTGCCCACTAACAACCCCAACCGGATTGTGGCCAATGCATCCCATCAGGCCCGATGGCCCAACTAGAGTATAATTTTGTCTTACCTATGGTAATCTATATTTTCCCAATCTGTCATTAAGGAATTAGCAAGCTAGCATTGAGACCTCATGGACATATATTATCAAGCTCTAATAACAACAAATAATTGAATCCTAATTAATTATCCATTTAATTATTAACTTTAGTGTTTCTCCGCTATAAACTCGAAGCTGCACTCTTAATAATGTACCATATTATGAGACTCCTGAAATATAGTCTTTTCTATGACTTCTCATATTATGTGTATCCCTATATGTTGTCCATAATTAGACGATAGTTCCGTTTTACCTTTCAATTATTTTATCTTAACGTTTCAATATTTCACTATTGGAAAATTCACTCCTTTTATAACATATACAAAAGGAATATCATCTAATTACCATATGTATCTAGATGACCGAGGGCTTGTTATATTTTTCAATACCTAAATAATACCTTTGAAAGGATAACATTGACTCTTTATTAGAGAGCTATGGATTTTATGTCTATAGATTATGTTCTCATCGAATATAGGTTGTTTCTCTAACATACAGACAATGGAGCCTTCAATTATAGAAACTCCTACCTTTAGCATATCAAAAGATACAAGCTACAAACATAGAGTCATGAATCTACTTCAAGATTAAGATAACATACAAATGATTATCAAAGGGAATTGATTTAAGTTAATTAGAATTATTATTAAATCAATTTAATTTTAGGACCGGTCCAGTCTAGTATGCGACCACCATTAGGTCTACCACACCAATGTGTCTACCATGTAGTCAATCCGCTTTGACGACCAAGATAAACCATCTTCTCAATGGATGTAGATGTTCATTACAACCTTATCATGTATAAAGTGCCCAGCTCTATCCATGGACTACGAACTATATAATTTAGACTATTTATCTTTGAATCTGATCTTTCCGTATATAGACTTCATGTATACCTAATTTCAAGATTTGGTTCTAATAATTATGGTTTACCTGTTTGCTAATACACAATCATTAATATGAAAGCAATATAAAGACTATTATCAATACATGAAATATTTGTATTATTATTTATTTCACCAAAAATATCTTAAATACAATCAAAATATATATCATTTAGGGCACTGATCTTAACATGGTGGGGCAATCTCGTAGACAGACATGGCAAAGTCAAATATCATTGAGACCAGTCTGGGTGGTGGGTGGACGGACTGGTTCGGGTTGAGGGTGTTAGGATAGGGCAAGAGATATGGTGACGTGAAAAGTGGTGGTGATGGAGGAGATTCAGCAATGGTTGGGATTGAAGCCAACAAGCAGAGTAAAGCTGAAGCTCTTGTTGATGGACTTTACTATGTTAACTAGATTTGTTACTCTAAATCTTAAACCTGGATCAACTATAAGAAGGGGGCTTGTCGAAGTTTTGGCTGGACTACTACTTGCTAGGAGCAGGATGGACTATGGAAGCAGTGGATCTTCTTTTGTCAGGGGTTTTATTTCTATTTTTTAGCCTTGTTTGGTATTTGTCTTTGTTTTCTTAGAATAAAGTCATCAGGATCTCTGTGTGTCTGTACTATATAGTTGTTGAGTGCTCTATCCCTATTGATATAATAAAAGAGTTGGTCTCCCCACCTTTGATATTGGTTTGGTATACACACCCGTTGCTTAGTAATGTTGTGTGTAGTGATTGGTGGCAAGATCAAAATCTAGGCTGGGTTGTATATGCCCTCATCAAGGTGAACTTAATCTTCATTTATTGGCTTTGTTCATTGATAGTAGTGACATCTTCTAACAAGCCATTGATGAGTTCTAGTTGAGGTATCGAGTGGGCTTTTGCCCTTTGGGTCTCAACGCTTATTTTCGATCTCTATGCTTCACATGTTTTTTATTGCTAAATGGAGTCTCTGTTTAGGATCTTTTTTTTTTTTTTGGCCTATAGTAGGTACTCATATGTAACTATATTTGTTCTATATGTAACTTTATTTGTTCTACTCTTGTTTGAATGAAATTTCATTATTTTCTTTAAAAAGCACAAATTTGAATATTTTCCTTACCAACCTTCAATTTTAACCTAAAAAATTGGTTTTTAGTGTTTTTTATGTTTGTTTTCTTCTTATATTTTAATGGCTTTAGTTTTTTACTCTTTTATCTAAGGATAATATGCTAATTTTTAAAGGTTAAATATAATTTTTTTCTGAGGTAAGATGTATATTTGTGTGTTTTATATTAGATCAAAGCAACAATAAATATCCTTTGTGTGTCGATGTGTTTTTGTGTGTGTGTGTGTGTGCGTGTGGTTTTTTTTTTTTTTTTTTTTGTATGGGATTGTTTTTGAAAAATGAAAAAGTAACAGCCGATTCAAAAACAAAAAATAGGTTGCTTCCTTGTATCTGTACTCCATTAGGGTTTAGCGAGGAAAGGCTTGGTTTTAAATGCTTATGATTTCGTGATCTTTTGCGTATCAAATAATAGTGTAGATTGTTAACATTTTTTGAAGAAAAATTTATTCAAAACCAGTTTTAAGCTCTTTCTTAGTCTATTGACGCCCTTTTGAAGAGTTTGATATTGGATTTGATTTCATATCATTGGAAACTTGGTTGTTTTTTGAAAAGGAAAAAAGTAAAAGTGAATTTGAAAACAAAAATAGGTTACTTGCGTCTGTACTTTGTTCGTTTAGAGGCATGTTGACCCCAAACAAATGAATAAAAAAAATTATATTGAAAGATAAAAAAAAAGAGAAATTAAGGAGGCATCACTTAGATAGATGCAAGGAGGGAGGAGGCATCACATGGATTTTTAAATAACCTCCTTGTGGTTACTTTGTTTGATAATATTCCAAGTGAAAAAAATATTGACCAATTAGGTAAAAATATTGTTGGATAATCTTTGAGAGAAAAAGGCCAACCAATTGCTTTGCAGTACTAAAGAGAATGACCCAATCATACTATGTTTAAAAACTCATTTAAAGTATAAAAACTCGGTCAATACAAGAACCGAGTTTTTACATTATTTTTGAAAACTCTTTAGAGTATTTTCAAATAACTTTGAAAATAATATAAAATCACATATTTTTAATGGCTTTGAAAATAAAATAAAAACAATTCTTATAAACATTTAAAACAATTTTAAATCACAACTATTTAGAAAGGAGTTACAAAATCATACCTCGGTATTCTAATACCGTTAGCTCATCTGGAACCTAATATGAGCTCTGCTAATGTTCAATACTTTAAAACATACGTTAAAGATAAAAATCAACTCAAACAATATCCTTACAAGCATCAACATGCCAATTTAATCTTTAGTGTGCCATTTTAGTGTTTTAGATATAATATTGCATGATCAAAACATGATGCAGTTATGCTCAAAATATTTTCTAATATACAATTCTGGTCTAAAATAGTAAAATTTAATTTTTAAAATTGGAGCTTTTTAAAAGAAACAAAATCACAAAATAGAAAAACCAACGGGATAGAAACTGACCGGTCGGTTGGTCAATATTCTTGAAAATTCTAGACCTTTTTTTTTTTTTGTATCTCGGAGCTTCAAGCTCGATGCCAACCTACTACACCTATTCATAGATCACAAAATCATGCATAAATAATAGAAATCATTTTAAAACATGTTAAATCTATTTTCCCCAATTTTTACGATCAACATAACAAATCTCAACTCCTAAGTCAAAGCTTGAAATACCCAAACTCAAAAGACGTTCAATCTGAATTTATACTATAATTTCTTACATAAATCTCAAGCATGCATTGACCCAAAATGTAACCATTATACTCATATTGCATTTCATGAAACCATCAAAACCAAAATGTCACAATTTTCACATTCAAACTCAAAATGTGCACAAAACCCTTGAAATAGAATATGCATGTCTTAATACTTCACAAAACTCAGATTCAATCAAAGAAGCAAAATGAGAAGTTTAAGAATATAAATTCGGATCTCCAAAACATATGATTATTGAGAGTTGAGTATTTGAAATACTAACCTTAATCTCGGGACAACAAGGAAGGAAAATTTGGTCAACCTTGAGATTAAAGACTAAAAAAAAGGTTTTTCTTCTGGTTTTTCTTGAATTTCAGAAGCTGGAAATTTGAGAGAGGGAGAGCGGAATAGAGGCGAGCGAGAAAGAGAGTGAAAGGAAAACAAATGCTTCTCTGATGTGAGCTTTGAGTTACACGTGAAAGACATAACATGTGGATAAGCAGGGGCATTTTTGGTAATTAAGAATAGGTAGTGGCCTAACCGTAAATATTGAAAATTACTTTTGAAAATTCATTATGTTAAATAAGACCAAAATTCTTAAAGCTTTTAAATTAAAATTATGCAAATGCAACTTAAAATTAAAAGCAATTAACAATTTATTTAAAACATTGGGATACTAATTAATCAAATTTAATATAATTAATACTGTTTAAATTTCACGGGCACTATACAGTCATCAATCTCCTATGACAAAATGGCTAAAATAGAGTAAGTTATGTAGTTTCACATCAATCAATGGGAAAGTTATAAGAGATGATTTTTAACTAATGACACCATCTTTTAATAGTAATCCTATGAGCGAAACCGTGTGGATTAGGTCCAATGCGAATAATTCCCAAATACCCAAAATATCCACCGTGTGGGTTGTTACAAATTGTGTCATAGCAATAAACCAACTAGTAAAGTTTGACATACATTGTTAGAATCAACTTTTTTAGTTACCAAATAGTGTAAAGCTCTCATATGTTACAGTAAAAATAAAAAATTACTATAATATAAATCTCTCACGTACTATAGTGTTTTGAATTAAAAAATTGGCCCTAATCAAACACCCTTTGAAATTGTTGCTAATGATGATGCTGGGCTCTAATTGTGACAATTCCACATCATTTTGAAAAAGGATGTAAGTGATGGTTTATAAATAGGTACAATACACTCTAATGGTGTGAGGATTTTGAAGAAAAGTCCAAAAATGTAATTATTTATATGTAGTAATTACAGTTGTCGTATAATAAGAAAAAAGTCATATATCATATAAAAACAAACAAATTGGTGAAATGACAAAATCAATTACATTCCTTGCACCCACCCCTCATCTAAACAATATTTCTCCAAGCATATATAGGATTCATTAATTTTGATAATAGTTATTGACATATTAAATGTATGTTGATTGATCTCTATATATTGCAAAGCTTGGATTTGCTCACGAAGTTGGAAATGTTTTATTCATCATCATCATGATTATGCAATGTATGTCAACGCAACATCAAAGAGTAGGAGGCGTTTAAAATCAAACTTTTTCTCAATGTATTTTTTCTTTTTCCATTCACTTACATGTGTGAATAACAGTGGATATTTTGCAGAATATACCCCACAGCTCCCTAAATTTAAGATCGAGAATCCGGAATATCAACAAAGTTGTAGACATTTTCATCGTTGGCCAAGAATAAAGCCAATAGAACTCATGCTGTCGGCAAAGTTTTGACTTTTTTTGTATCCTGACAACCGACTTGGTGGTATTTTGACAATGAGAAATGCATGGCTAGAATTACGTAATTACTTGAATTGCGGCCTTTATGTAGTTCGCATATGCCAAAATAGTGATTACTTGAAAGTTCGTTGTAGCAAAGTTATTTCGAACATTCTCTGAAAAAAAAAAAAAAATCGAACAAAGCTTTAGATCATGGAGTAAGGAGTCACAAGAAAATATATAGAATGAACAGAAACATATTTACCTACAAATCAATTATGTTTAGTTATATAGTTGTGTACAAATTTATGATTGTTGTGTGTTTTTGGTCGAGATAGAGATCTTGACTGAAAAAGAATTCAAGAAATAATTTTTAGTTTGTGCTATCATGGAAGGAGCGAGAGATCTTGATTGATTGAAAGGAATTAACCAAGTCTAGAATGGAGAATCAAACAGGTCTCATTAAGTTGATTTTTTTTTCCAAAATTGTAGGAAATGTTTCTTTTTCAAACTAATTGTAGTAAATGTTAAGTTTTCAAAATATTTGTAGTAAATGTCACATTTTTTGATGTAAATAATTTATCTACCCTTTTTTATAGTGTAAATAAAGTATTTACGTCTTTATTTAAATTACAAATTTGATATTTACTGTAAATAATTTTAAAACCTGATATTTACTTTAAAAAGTTTAAAAGTTGTATATCTACATGATTTGTGTTGTGGTATGTAATATCCTTAACAACATTTCATATTTGTTTCCTCCAACTTGACTAGAGTCCACATCTGTTGACCTTTTTTTAGTCCCCTTTGTTGTATCTCCTAACTATTTTTTCGACATATCATTTAAATTTAACAATCTAAACAAAAAAATAAAACTTAAATTTTAAAAATAATTAAGCAATTCTATCACATACACCGGACTAGGTAATGACATGGTGGATTAATTAAGTTAATTAAACCAAATTTTAATTAAAAATCACCAATTAAATATTTAAGTTTTTTGAAAACGTGATAATTTAAGAACCTTTTGAAGCAAATATCATTAAGTTAAAGTAGATAACACAAAATAAAATAATAAAAACCAATAAATACAAGCCGAGCCCTACTGGTACATACACATAGTATCGACAATAATATATAGTACAACTATAGTCCAATATGAGAAATAAAGATTAAAATATTACATGCCTTAATTAAAGAAATTCAGATAATCCTAAACAGATTCCTACAGCTCACGAGTCCGTTCAACATACTCTCAATTGGTCGTAAACTGAAGTCCACCTAGAGGGGGGGAAATTTAAAACTAATAAAAATGTAAGCGGAAGGCTCAGTAGGACTAAGCTTTAGAAAACATTTAATCTAAATATATATATAGATATATAAATTTTAATATTAACTTAAGAAATATAAATATGGTAAATGAAATTCATTAATTTTCATTCTTACCATTTAGTCCAATTATTCATCTGGAAGTGGTCTCATTATTCAATCTTACGCAAAGCCATTATAATCACCATTGTAGTGGCCCAAATAGGTTTCGGGACCTGCCCTTAAGGTCGCACTCTATATAACCTGATCTCTAAGTATAGTATCATGCCTTAATATATCTTTCCAAGCGGTATGTATGACACGTCTGGTATTATGTTATCATTCAGGTCTCATCTTACTGGATATCCTCATTTAAATTTATTATGCCGTTTATTATGACTATTTTATTATTCAACAGTTATAAAAACACAACTGATAAATTCTTCTCAATCATTTCTTAAAAACATTTTGAAAGAAATCACTTTGTAGTCAAAATCCTTGCTTTAAAACACGGGTATCAAAGAAAGAGGTTTGAAATCCTACCTCGATACCCAGTACAGAAGTCCAACATCGTATTCCCAATCTGCTATACGTTAGCTCCATGAAATCACAAACAACCCGTATTTTGAGCTTTGAATCGCGTTTGTGGAAGCCCAATTGTGCTCCTTGACCTCCAATCCAGCTAAGATTCAAAGCTCAAGCTCAATTTTTTTTTTTTTGAATCAAAGTGAGAGAGGGAAAAAAAAAGAAAGAGAGAGACGCTGAGAGAGAGAAGGAGAAAGAGTGTGAGCTGAGAGAGTGAGGGAAAGAGAGGGAAGGGAAGGAAATAGATAGAAAAAGGAGGGTGGTTTTTAGTTACAAAACCATGTCCCATACATAGTTTTCCAAAAAAGATATATCGGATATTTGATAAATTGTTTTGTTTTCAAATTTAAAAACAACAAATAAAAATCAATTAAAAGTGGGATTAATTTGAAAATAAATTAAGTTCAAATTTACATTAAGGTATACTAATCTACCATTTGGACACTAATCATACTTAATAATTTTCTGGGTGTTACAAATTCACTTAGGTGTCAAAATTTAATTGAAAGGACAGCTAATGGGAGAAAAAAATGAGACAATGATGATTACGATAATGCTTGCTAGCGAAAAGGGAATTACAAAGATAGTTCATGGCCAATATTATTTAATATAACTTCCCTCAACAAAAAAATATTATTTAATATAAGTGCAGTATACTAGAAAGTGGGTTATTATTATTTTGGTATACTGTATTTTAGAGAAACTCATATTGGTATCATGTTGTTTGGAAAATACCAAAACGGTGCCTATAATTTTCAAAAATATCATTTTGATACCATAAGTTTGTGTTTTTTGACATAAAATTTCCTTTTTATTCTTTTATTAATGAACTCCAAATTAAGCTTGTAAAACTATAATTAAAAATCAAAACAAAATAGCAAACAAAACTAATCAAAGAAAAGCATATGTGTTGATTTAATCTTTTTTTGTTATTATTTGTATTTATTTGCTTTTATAATTTTAACAAAATAATTTAAAATTCATTTATAAAAGTTAGAAATTTTCATGTCATAGAACAAGAATTTAGGGTACTAAATGATTTTTTTAAAAAAATACAAGGTATCTTTTTGATATCTTTCAAATAACATGATACCAATGTGATGTTTTCTTAAAATATAAGATACCAAAATGATAAAAACCATTAGAAATTAATTAGATATCTTTTCAAAAAAAAAAAAAAAGAAGAAGAAGAAGAGACTAGATATGATTGCATTCATTTTCTCTTTCCCAATTTGATTAATAATATTAAGTCCTATAACAATCTAAGTGGGGTACATATATTGTTGCTCGTGAGGGACACCCACTCAAATATATTAAAAAAAAAAAGGAAAAACGACAACAAATTAATTTGCTCATGGTTGGTGATTTGATTCGTTTCTGATAAGGTTTATCAAAATCACCCTATTATAGGCCATCCAGAATTTCCAACGAAGTATCCCCTAATCCCATTATTTTCTTATTCGTTTAGTCTTGTCTTTTACTACCGTGGCTAAATAAGGGGAACAAAATAATCCAACCCTAACATATTTTCAAGGCTTAAAACAAGGAACATATTTCTTTAGAAGATATATTTCGGACAACTATTGATGACTAAAGGATCGTGACTGGCCACCGTCTAATTATATGAACAAATATTGATTTGTTTGTTTCTAAGCAATATCACTACCATATACAATATAGTTCCATCTCTCCTCATGATTGATAATGGGGCTTCCTAACCATCGCTCCTACTTTTGTCTTTTTACCCTTTTTGAAAATAAACATGCATTTCAATGTTTAGCACATCGGCCCCTACGTTCATCATAATTACTAATTTAAATTAATCACATTTGAAATTTGTTGCAAACCTACACCCGAGGAGAGAATTGGCCCAAAAAAAAAAAAAAATCGAAAAGACATCCTAAAGATATTGCTTAATTTTCTGCGAACACCCCTTAATTACAATTTCGTCATGCTTTGACCTCTAATTATTTTTTTTCCAAGAAAATCCTATCAAATTTTACACCATCACTCATCAATTGTCGCTTTAAAAATGGAACAGAAAGACGTCTCACGGGTAATATTGTATGTTCTATTTTGTTTGGGGCCAAAATAAGACAGGACAAAATTTCAGAGGCAAATTTATAAATCAATTTAATTAGTATATTTTCATAATTAATTAGTCCTTCTTTTCAAATACAAAATCCTAACATACATTCACGTTAAAACAGAATCATACAAAAATATTCAAATATACTCCTTGAAGAGAGGCGTGAATAGAAAGACCCGGCTCGACTTTAGAGTATTCGGGGCCTAACATGGCTTTTAGATACCAGGGTCTTAAAAAATAATAATAATAAACTCCTTGAAGCAAGTACTATATATCTTATATATCCCAATTCAATAGAAGTCTCTCATCAGCCTCATTGATCATGACAAACTCTCTTTTCCATTCAAATCATTCTTAGCTTCCTTCAAATTTTCAAGTTCTACTTTCTGCCATCATGCAAAATGATCTTGAAAGCCACAAAAGCTTCTCTTTCACACCCTCCTCCGCTTTCAGAGACCACTCCTCCATAGCACTCTTCTCCGAAGTCGACAACGAAGACGACCACAAAAACGACATGATGAGCGACACCGACGACAATTCCTTCATAGAAATAGCCCTCGACAATCCTAAGTTTAATCACCCAAGGCTTGATCAGGATTTGGATCACTTGCGCATATCATTTTCGTCTAGCTTTCCTTCAAATATGCCCGAAATTCAGCCCAATTTTGTCGCTGATTTTATCGAACCGGCCATAGTTCGGGCCTCAGCAATGTCGTCATCGTCGTCCTTTTCATCGTCGTCGGTGAGGTTGCCGGCTTCCACATTTAGGTCTTCTTCCACTGGAACCTTCAGCGGTCCAGTTTTGGGATCGGAGTCGTTCAGCTTGTACGAGAGTTCGAGGCGGCGAGATCACCTGCCAGCGTTTAATCCGCTGGTTCACACCTTGCTAGTCAGCCTGGAGCCACCACCAGTGTCGACCGTTGATGAAAGCGGCGGCAATGATCATAATAATTGGGAGGACAATCATATGCACAAGTACAGGTATTGCACACGTGCGAATCCTAGCTACTTACTCTCATGTGGCTTCATATCTTGTTTTGATTTTTCTTACCTCAAACTCTAGACTATAGGATTCGTTTGAACCTGCAGGGGGAAAAAAAGAGGGAGAAAGAGAGACTCTTTTTTTTTTACTTGAATTTCCTAAACGGATAATAAGATATTATTCAGGTCTATGAGCATTTTTTTTATTATTTTATGGTCGAAATTACATTTATATATCACCAGTACACAATAGATTATTTACATTGATGACCTGTTTCTTTTAGTTTTCAAGTTTCTGCTTTTTGGCCCGACCAGATTTAATTTCTTATTTTTTGCAAAATTTTGTAGTTCTTTTTCCACATGGGCAAATAGTACGTAGCCCAGTTTACAAACATCACTGACCAATATAGGATCATGTTATCAGAAAAGAAAATAGTTATTGGATAGTTTAAGAGAGAGTTCTTGAGAATAAAACTGTTTAATGGACAGTATAAAGCCCAGTCTCATATAGCCCAAAAGCTTTTAAAAAATTTGAAAAAATTACAATATTTGTTCAAATTATTGTTATGAAATTAAAATCTAATACAATATTCAAAATATCTTAAAAATGTCCTAATGATATAGTAATTATCTTAATGATATTACATATTGTATTATATAATTACATATAAATAATTTTAATGATATCATTATGAGACATTTGTAGAACTTTTGTAAATTAAAAACATATTTTAGTTCAATAAAAGTAATTGGGCCAATTGTCTCAGTAGCTCTTAAAATTTTCATTTCTATTAAGGCTCAAATCCAACAGTTTCTGGAGGGACAATTGGGGCTGTATTTTTCAACAAAAAAAATTAAAAAATCATCTTTAATTAATTTGAAGTTTACAAAAAAACATTGTTTATTAATTAATGGAGGAATATCTTGCAGCCATCGATTGATAATTGACGCATCTCTCTAATACGGATCAAATTTGTATTCAGAATTCCTGTTGTCTGCCTCCATTTAATCACATATGTACTAATTAAGCACATTGTCGTTGTTTTATAACATATTATTTCAAGTAGCTATACAGGGGGGCCTTACTGTGGACTAGCTTAAATTTTATGTGCTCCCTAAATTTTCTTCTTTCTGTTTTCAAAATCTAGATACCAAATTTTGTTCGCTATTTTTTTCCTTTTAAGGAAAGGAAACTAGTACATTGAAATAATTATTATATATGCACTATGATGAACATACATATATTTATGTATATAATAATGATAATCACATGTAAGTTCATAAGGAAATTTTAATATGCAAGCCTCCAATAATTCTTGTGATTTCTTTTTTTGAAAGGTATTTGTGATTTTCTAGTCGTTCCCATCTACAATATGGCATATAGAAAAGTATCTCCCTAGCATAATTAATTAGTACAGCCACTATCTAATCAATGAGTTGTTGCCTTACGTGTGAATTATTGATTCAAAATTGATAATACAGGAAATCATCAAAAATTACAACATCAACAACTAGTGGTTGCAATCACAACAATAATGGCATCATGAAGTTGTTGATGATCAAGTTGCGAGCCACCAAAATTCGGCAGCTGCTCACTTCAATATTTGCCAAACCTCGTGGCCATATCAACGTCTCTTCAAACAAAGGAAACGACAAATCCATGAGGAAGAAGAGATTAAGGCAACATTATTCGAAAGAAACACTCGAGTACTATGATTTCGGAAACGACAACATGAGCATCACCAACGACATGCCAAGCTATTGTTATCATCATGATGATCACCAGCGTGTGGGATACAAGTCCAGGGCGTTGGACGTCAATTTGGGCGCAGGGAGAGGGGTTCTGGAAGCCGTGAAGATGACGAAAAGTAGTGGTCGGAGAAATAGAAAAACGAGCAGTTGCCCTAGCTCCATAAAGTCCTCGCCGATTCACCAAGGATTTGCCGGAGACGTCGATCAGTTTTGCGGAGAAAATTCGATTCAGGCTGCCATTGCGCACTGTAAAAGCTCACTTGGCCAATCATCTCCAATATCATTTGATCATGATGAGAAGTGAAAATATAATTGATGAACTTTTTTAACAGTTATTATTATTTTGTAATTTGAAGACAAAGGATTCAAACTCTTGATCTTTAAGCGGAGTTGGGTAGAATTTACTATTAGGCGATACTTACAACCACAATTAATGAAACTCGTTATGAGGATGAGTTTCAATAGCATTGTGTTTTAATTATACTCCATTCTAAAATTCTATTTCTATTTTTCTAGCAATCTTATTTAACCCTATGTGGTTATACCTTGCTACTAATAAAACAGTAGGATCAAGTCTAAAAAGTACACTATGAGCCTATTTGGCACAACTTCTGCTTGTACCTTTAGTCAGTAGAAGAAAAGAAGTAAAAGTTGTAGCTTTTTAGTAAGTGTTTATAACCATATTTAAAAAAAAAAAGCTTTAGTAGATCAAAATAGTTTCAAATATTTTTAAAGACTATAAAAAGTTTTATTTAAGCTTATAATGTATTATTGATACTTTGGTACAAGCTTCAAGTCTATTTTAGAAGTGCTTTTTTGAGAAACTATATTTTGTGACTTTGACAAGAAGCACTTCTGGCGAGCAAAAACGCTTATGATAGTTCATCCGAATATTTCCAGAAGTTTTTGGACTCAGAAGGTTAAAAGCAATTTTTAAGAAGTTATCCCAAACAAGCTCTATATACTGAGGCCCACGATTTGTGAATAGCAATGTTATAACCCATGGGAATGAAAAGGGTTTTTTTTTTTTAATCCATAAATTATAAGGGGTGCTCCAAAAAGAAAGAAAATATACATAGCGGTGGCAGGTTCTCTAAATTGACGATATACATAAGAAATCATTTGTAGACTCAAGTCTAATTAAAATATTTATCTTATTGTGAATGAAAGATGATTTAATGAATTTAGTACTAAAAAATGGCTTTAGGGAGAAGTAGATAGACCACAAAAACCGTACCCATCTAGTGGTGAATCAGAAAAACGGACGCGTAAAAAATATACGCCAAGGACTGGGAGACAATTTTATAGAAACCGTCCTCTAAAGTACTGTTAGTAACATTAAAAAAATAAATAAATAAAATTTGGCCCTTTTAAATTACTTCGAAATTCAAATACCTCACATTTCTCTCAAACTCAAATCTTGCAGCCCACCACAGGCAGAACCAACGTCATCTCATTAGCGTTGTCATCATGGTCGTTTGCTGTACTTTTGCCCTATTCATTACCCTTTTGGCTGCCTGTTTGTATAACTGTTGTAAGTAATTTTTTTATAAGATTAAATTATCAAAAATATCAACTGATAGGATTAGTGCCCCATAAGCATGTTATATAAAGACATTTTTAATATTAAATAAATAAATAATTTTTCTTTATATATTTGCATGCATATTAATTAAATGCTTTATAAATATCATGAAAATTCCTAGATTATTTTTGTGACCTTAATATTATATATATGTTATATAGGAGATAATAATATTTAAAGATGATAATCTAAATTGTGTCCATAATAAATAACTAATGTTGGGATCTTTAATTAATTATTACTAATACAGTTCATTCTCATTCTAAATAGAGCGGTCTTATACGGATGAGTCATGGATGAAAGTAATTATATTTAATTTAATTATATAAGACTGGAACAAGATTAATTTGAAATCTCTAATAGTTTCCGTTAGCAAGCACAGAACTCAAAGTAATAAACAATAGTCATTTATAGACATTCTTAATCCTAAATTATTGATTTACTCAATGAATGCTTTAATATGATAGAATCATATCTCTTGTATTTTGAAAACATAATAAAATAAGTAACAAAAAATTTGAATATTGAAGATGGAATCCATTCCTTCGTTATAAAGCCAGATAAATAGTTCCATTTAAGTGTTGGTTTAAGGTTTGAACAATAAGAGTGTTCAGTTTATGATAAGAACATAAATGTGTTGTTTATTATAGAATCAGTGACATATAAGGAGCAAGATATAATTAGAAAAGTTAACAAAATTTTGTATCTAGCTCTAATTATAAACTATTTATGAAGATTTGATCTATATGTAATGATACCAATGGACGGTTCAATTTTTTGAATAAATTATATTCATAATTTTAAGAATGCAATGCCAAATTTTGCAGCGGAGTAACTTTGAAATTAATGAAATGATAAGTTAATCAAGTTGTTAATGAGTTATTAATTTTATTAGAGCTTGAAATTTTGAGTCTGTAGTTCCTTATGCCATCTTTGTAAATTTGTATGAATTTATGGCATATGAATTATTAACACATTTTAAAATTAAATAATGTGATTATTTAATTATTTAATATTAGATGATGTAGTTGGGACCCACATTGTGTACCACCTAGCACAAGAAAAGTCCATATGCTATGCTAACTTGTCCTCCAAGTTTTCCTACTTTTAAAATTCTAGTATTTCTATTTTTGAAAAACATGATTTTTTATAATGGATATTTGAATTTTGCAAACAAAACAAGAATTAGTAACAAGAAAATTCCTTCCTCCATCAGATATGGGAAGTGGCACCATACATAAGGAAACTACTTGAGTGTCGTGTAGATGTCAGCCAAAAGGGGGAGAAAATATTCTTCTAATTTATTTTTAATTAATTTTATGTAGATTAAAGATTTTCTCTCTATAAATAGGTGCTTATAGAAGAGACTAAGGTTAGACAATTCATTCTCACTTTTCGAAAGAAAGAAACCCAGAGAGAGAAAAGTCCTCTATAACCTCCGCTTGCTATCTCATGTATTGAGAATATAGAGAAATCCTAAAGTTGTGAGTGTGTATTCATTCCCAAACCCCTGACGCCCACACGTATGT
>CAMOHE010054205.1:66007-145615 GCA_946598075.1 Artocarpus hirsutus | reverse complement strand
CCGTTAGCTCATCTGGAACCTAATATGAGCTCTGCTAATGTTCAATACTTTAAAACATACGTTAAAGATAAAAATCAACTCAAACAATATCCTTACAAGCATCAACATGCCAATTTAATCTTTAGTGTGCCATTTTAGTGTTTTAGATATAATATTGCATGATCAAAACATGATGCAGTTATGCTCAAAATATTTTCTAATATACAATTCTGGTCTAAAATAGTAAAATTTAATTTTTAAAATTGGAGCTTTTTAAAAGAAACAAAATCACAAAATAGAAAAACCAACGGGATAGAAACTGACCGGTCGGTTGGTCAATATTCTTGAAAATTCTAGACCTTTTTTTTTTTTTGTATCTCGGAGCTTCAAGCTCGATGCCAACCTACTACACCTATTCATAGATCACAAAATCATGCATAAATAATAGAAATCATTTTAAAACATGTTAAATCTATTTTCCTTCCTCCATCATATATGGGAAATGGCACCATACATAAGGAAACTACTTGAGTGTCGTGTAGATGTCAGCCAAAAGGGGGAGAAAATATTCTTCTAATTTATTTTTAATTAATTTTATGTAGATTAAAGATTTTCTCTCTGTAAATAGGTGCTTATAGAAGAGACTAAGGTTAGACAATTCATTCTCACTTTTCGAAAGAAAGAAACCCAGAGAGAGAAAAGTCCTCTATAACCTCCGCTTGCTATCTCATGTATTGAGAATATAGAGAAATCCTAAAGTTGTGAGTGTGTATTCATTCCCAAACCCCTGACGCCCACACGTATGTGCATACAATCTAAAGACTAGGCATGGAAGAGTTGTGGAATCAAAGAAGTAGGATTTTCTAATTGATTAAGCTATCAACCTAATCGAACGACAGTAAAATTTGTGTTCTTTTATATATTAATTGGATATTAATTAACAGCTATAGAGTATAACAAAACAATTTTAGAAATTTTTTGTTAAGACATATATCTATCGCTTTTGCAATTTTCACTGGTTTTAGTTTCAAAACCAACATTAACTTATGAAGGGATTAGACCTTGGCTTGATAAATTTTTGCTTTGGAAGTAGTTAGTTTGCACTCTAGTGGCATTTGGTGACGATGGTCATGAGGTTTTGTAGGTTGTGGATTTCTAGGTTTAGTAGTGCAAGCTGTTACTAATAAAGAATAAAAAATAGTAGAAAAGTAAGAAGAAAAGATTTTACATTGTTTGACAAATTTGCCCACATTTACAAATCAAAATTTTTTCATTCATTCATGATTTACTAAAGTTTTTACAAAGAGGTGTACTAAGGGGGCATTTGATATGCAGTAATCAGTAGGAATCATATTCCTAGGAAAGTGATAGTAGGCAATAGGATTCTTAAGAAACTAATATTATCACGTTTGATTATACACAAGAATCTTTTTATTAGATTCCTATGAATAATATATTACTGTGTTTAATTGTAATAGGATTCTCGTATAATTGACAAAAATAAATTGTGGTATTAACATTAAATGTATCAATATAGTATGTTAGTACTAATATTAAATAATAATAATAATATAAATATGAATAATAAAATAATATTATATATAATTTAACAATAATATTACTATGAATAATATTATTATTATTCATATTGATATTATACTATTAAATTATTATTATTGTTCATGTTATTATTATTATTAAATAATTATTATTTTATATTCATGTAATATTTATATTTATATTACATAAAATATTAATTTATAATAATTACAGGATTAATATTTAACAATATATTAATATTAAAATGTTGTATATAATAGATAATATATCGATATGAATATAAATAATAATAAGAATATAATTTTTAATATTATATTATTATTTATATTAATATTAACTTTGAATAAAAATATTGTTATAAAAAATATTGTACATAGTTAATTATATTTTATATTTATTATAATAGTAGTATTAATATAATTTAATATTGATGTTATCATGAATATTACTATTATACTATTCATATTGATATAATATTATTATATTTTTATTCTTATTCTTAATGTTATTATCGTCGTTATTATTAAATTATTATTATTTTTATTAATATAATATTTATATTTATATTTTATAATAAATAGTACTAAATTATTTTTATTTTATTTATATTATAGTATTTATATATATATATTATATACTAGTATTAGTTAATAATAATGTATTAAATATTGTATATGTAATATATTATAGATATATTTTATTATTATTGTTAATGTTATTATTATCTTTATTATCAAATTATTATTTTAATAATAATATAATTATGCTAAAATATTATATATATATATATAATATAATATATTTTTATGGTAAATAATATATAATATATGGATATGAAAATGAATATGAATATAAATAATAATAAAAATATAATTCTTTATAATATGCTATTAGTTTATATTAATATTGACATTAAATAATAATATTAAGTTTTTATAATATTGTAAATATTTAATAGTTTTCATATTATTTTATATTATTTATTTATTATCATTATCATAGAAAAAATGTGAGATTCTCATGATCTTGAGATTCCTAGGAATATGAATATTATATTATTGGGTGGGATTTAAATTACCCTAAAATTGGGTAAAATGAATCCCATAGGATTGAGTTTCCTATGAATTTAAAAATCATAATTGTTGTACCATTCCCACTCTCAAGATTACAACATACCAAGCGCCTCCTTAGATATATATGGGAATTATTTATAAGAACACAATCTGTCAATCAATCAATTAGGATCAATTAGGCTACCAATTAGGTAACAAATCAATCCCCAATAATTGACCTACAAAATATGTTCACACCTATATTACGATCAATCACTCTAGAAAGAGAAAGAGTATTAAGAAATAATTAAACACTCAATATTCAACACTCTCCTTCAAGTTGGTATGGGAAAAAGTAGAAGTGTTGGCAACGGATCTTTGATAGCGGTCTTCAATAGGATCAAAGGGATCATGGCGCTCTCAACGATGCTCTTTAAAAGGATCAATAATCAAGTATCAAGAGATCCTAGCACTCTTCACTTATGCTTTCAATAGGACCAATTATCAAGAGATTAATAATAAGATATAGGGATCAAATGGGATCAAAAAAGGATCAATAGGATCATATGCGATTGGATTTTTTTACTGCAATTCACTATGCGATCTTCGACGTCACTCTTTGAGAAATTACATTTCGATTTGGGGTTTGCATTTGCCATTTACCCCATGTTTGACTGAGTCCCACCACAAACTCAGTTATAAACAGTATAAAGTTCTTATATGCTACAGTAATCAATATATATATATATATATATATATATATATTGCTACAGTGTAAAGCTCTTACATGCTACAGTAAAAGTGGTTTTGATCACTGGTTTTCACCACCTTTTCAAACACTAATAGTTTGCTATTTGCTGTTTTGCTTTGTTGCTTTTTGTTGCTTTGCTTGTTTTGCTTTTTTTGTCCCTTTTTTTTTTTGTGGTAAGGTAACGAACTATCTAGAAAAGATAAACGGCCCACTACTTCACTTTGTAAGAGAGTTCATACATTGGACCAAGTTCCAATTGGGCTTACCCTAAACGAAAGAAATAAAAAAGAGATAATTTGAAAGTGTGCTATCATTTTAGCGACTTATGCCACTGAGGGGAAAAGTCTGGCAAAAAATTTCACGTGGTTCACTTTTATGGAAGAGACCATCTTGCCCGTTTATTTTCGGCTCCTCCTTTCGTCTCCGTCTCTCCTTTATCTTTCACGTCTCCTTCTCCTTCTCTTTGCTCTAGCCACCACTTTCATCTTCTTTCTGTGCCACGATCTCCCCTGGTATTGAGCTATTCAGAGATGATCTCCTCGCAGATAATTCGTCGTTGCTGGCCGATTCAGATGATCTCCACCACGTGGTCGCCGTTCTCTGCGCGGAGGAGGTAGCCGGTGGGATCTCCTCCTTGCACATGAAGTTCTATAGAACTCATCTCCTGCTGCGATCGCCTGATAGAGATAGGGGAGATCTCCCCCACGGAGTGAGATCGGCAACTATCTTTATTTATTTATTTTTTTGTTTTATTTCTAGGGATTTTTGTAGGGGAATTATTTTTAAGGATTTGTTTCTATTTTCCGCTGTTCTATGTATTATTTATAGTTTTTGAGATTTTTTTGAATTTTGATTAATTTTTTTTTTGAATTTCTTTGTATTGTTCTCAAGTATATTATTGGTGGCCGCCATTGGAAATGGTGGTTTCCGGCATATACACCCTGTGACCGTCGACTTGCGATGACCGGTTCCGTCAAGTTTGAGTGGTACTGCAGATCAATGTGGTTTGCTCATGGAGGAGATGTGCATCTCCTCACCCACACCATGTCAGAGCCCGTGGAGCACCAGCCAGAAGATCGCTGCTAACGACCTGATTGAACCGTCCACCGATGAATCCAATAACGCGGATCCTTTGGAGCTGTTGCTCCGTCGGTTCGTGCTTTACTGCAACGTCGAGAGCTACCACCGGCAACCTCCGATAATGAATCCAACAGCGCGGATCCTTTGGGGCTGTTGCTCCATCTGTTCGTGTAGCTCTACTACAGCTAGGGGCGTTTTTGGATTGAACTTTGCAGAGTTAACGTCCATATGTGATCCAACCCCCAAAATCTATGGATTGGGAAAGACTTAATCCATAATTTGATCTAAAACTTTTAAATTAAAAAAAATCTCGATCCATAATCAGATCTAAAGCTTTCGAATTTAATTCACAGATTCGTAGATTAAGCTATAGCGTTTTAAAATAAAAACATTAGAGGTTAATTTTTTCAACATTAAAAATTAAAATAAACCATTTATAATATAAAATAGATTAATAAAGTCAAATTTGTCACAACCAAACATAAAAATAAACTAGTCTCAATAAAATTTAAAAATCAAGTCTTCTTAAAACAACTCAAAATAAATTATTGTTTATTTATCAATAACACTTTAAGCTTCAATGCACTTCAACTTAAATCACTTTTGAGTCTAAAGTAACACATGACTTGTTTCCAAAAACAAAAAATGAAAAGTAATGAACAAGTTATTAAAAAAAAGAAAAGATATATTTTATAACTTGTAATTATTAATCTTATACTATAGAATTTACTTAAATCAAATACATAAATCTCTAGATCTTATAATTGTGGACGGAGATCCAATAGGAGAGAGGTAGTAAAAAAAGTTGGAAAAGTTTTTTTTTTTTTTTTAGAAAAAAGGAAAAGTTTTATTTAAATATATACTATTAGAATTATAAAATATATAAATATGTATAAGGTTTTCGATTAACAGATTAGATTAATTAAGAATTCCTTAATTTGTAACCCTATCTAAAATCTTCAAATTGAGATTTTCTCAATCGTGAATATATCCAAAGCTCTTCCATATCCAATTCAAAACCTTTGGATTGGATTAGATGAAGTGGGTCTAATAGATTCACAGATTTTGTGAACACCTCTAATTCCAACGTTAAGAGCTGTCGTGAAGCACTAACTAGAAGATTGGCGCTTGAGAAGAAGATCAGCTGCCGTGGAGCACCAACCAAAATTAAGGATATTTAGTATTTTTTAAATATAATGTGTTGGTATGGTCTGACATTTCTTGTAATTATTTTTTTATGCAGCACAAATCAATCTTTTTAATCTTGTGGCATATCTGTATAGACCCTAATAAAGAAGGCAAACAACGGGAACAAAGAGTCCGCAAAAAACAAGAAAGTGAAAACGTCTGTTACCAAAGCAATGTCACCAATGGGTAGTGGCTGGGCCGACACCCAGTGGACATGGCCCAACTTGTGGTCGTGATGGGAGTCGCAGTTTGGGGTTTTTTTTTTTTTTTTGGCTTTTTTGTTGTAATCTAATCTAATTATTGTTTAGATATTTTTGTAATTTTTTTTTATCACTACAAGAAATTTAGGGGCATCCCCACACATTTATATATGTAGTAAAACTTGAAAGTAAAACATTTTACCTACACATATTAACACTTTTAAAGTGTGAGACAAAATTGTTTAGAGAAAGGTATTTACCTACACTTTTTTTTATGTGCAAGTAAAAATTAACTTCTTACAAACATGACACATCTTTAAAGATACAAAAATATATAAATAGTGATCTAAAAATACGTAGGAAATTTGTTGTCAAATCCAACGTTATGCTGAGAAATCAATCTGAAATTGATTTAGTAGTAGTCATTGCTTGATTAAGATGCTTATATATGCTGGTCCACGTGGTTGCTGCTGATTGATACTGTGCTGACATGGAGATGACGTGTACGGACACACACATGTTATCTTATGTGAGATACTTGTCTTGCCACATATTGACAGAAGACAACGTTACGTAGCGACGTAAAAGTGTGTTGGTAAAAGCAGCATCTGTAGGGAAAAGTATTATCATTTGTTTTTAACTTTATTATAATTATTATAAACAATGTGTAGGTAAGGCATTCAAATGCGTAGGTATAGCTACTCAATTGTGTAGGTAAAAGTCTTATTGCGTTCTTAGAATTGAAAAAATAAAAATAAAAATTGAAGCTAATAAAACTACAACATAAAGTCTCATACTAAAAATACTTCCCACAAACAGTTTGTCTCAAACTCACAAATATCATACAAAACATTAGGTCTCAAATGCAAAATTATAAAACTACATGATGTCAAAAGAGTTTGTCTCAAACTCACAAATATCACACAAAGCAAAAAGTCCAAAACACAAAGTACCAAACAAAGTAGAAAATATAGGTACAAATAAGAAGAATCTAACTTGAATCACCATGTAGCTTTGATCTGGTTGTGAATTTGTGTTTTGATGACAAAGAATTTTTAGAGAATTGTGCACATACTTGCTAATACACAACAACAAACTTGCCAATAAATGCACATAATACATGATTCATCAAACACATAAATGTACTTGGAGCATTAGTTAGACCAAATGGCATTACTAACTACTCATATAGTCCATATTTTGTCTTAAAGGCAGTTTTCCATTCATCACCCTCTTTCATGCGTATTTGATGGTATCCACTTTTCAAATCAATTTTTGAGAATACAAAAGCACCATGCAATTCATCCAACATATCATCTAAACGAGGAATAGGATGGCGATACTTTCCCATGATATTATTAATGGCTCTGCAATCTACGCACATCCTCCATGTCCCATCCTTCTTAGGCACGAGTAAGACTAGAACGGCGCACATGCTCATACTTTCTCTCACGTACCCCTTTTTCATCAACTCACTGGCCTGCCTTTGAAGTTCCTCTGTCTCCTCGGGGTTGCTTCTATAAGCCGGTCTGTTTGGAATGGAAGCGCCATGTACAAAATCAATTTGATGTTCTATTCCCTGAATTGGTGGCAAACCATCAGGCACCTCATCCAGAAATACATCCTCGAATTCCTGCAACAGAGAAACAACAGAACTAGACAATGCAGGGTCAATTTCATTAGTGTTTAAAAACACCTCTTTGTACAAAAGTACAATCATTGGTTGATTTGAAAACAACGCCCTTTTTAATCTCACCGCCTCTTGCATAGAAGTTTATTTTTCTTTCTGCTTTTCTCTCATTGGTTGATTGTGAATTTTTTCAGCCCTCTCAATTTTCTCTCCTTTGCTCTCTTTGCTCTCCTTTTTCTCGGCCATCTCTTCTTTTTTTCTCTCACTGGCCAAACTCTCTCTCTACAATCCCACTCTTGATTTTTCTCCACTCATCATTTTTGTTTTATCACTTTCTCTCTGTAAGCTCACTTGGTCTTCATAGACCTGTTTTGGTGTTAATGGAACAAGAGTGATTGTTTTGTTACTGTGAACAAATGAATACTTGTTGGTGAAACCATCATGTTTAACTCGTCGATCAAATTGCCATGGTCTGCCAAATAACAAGTGCCCAGCTTGTATCGAAACCACATCGCACAAAACTTCATCTTCATACCTTCCAATGCGATAAGAAACTAACACTTGCTTATGCACCTTTACCTCACCACTATCATTTAACCATTGCAATTTATAAGGATAAGGATGCTTACTTGTTGGCAGCCCTAACTTCTCTACCATGGTTGTGCTAGCAACGTTAGTACAACTCCCACCATCAATAATCACACTACATACCTTGTTTTGGACATGGCACCTAGTATGAAAAATGTTTTCGCGTTGCACCTCTTCTTCTTCTTCTTTGGCTTGCACACTTAAAGCTCTCCTTGTAACCAACAATTCTCCTTGGGCAGCGTGCTCCTCATCGTCGGCATCCTCTAATGAAGACATAGAATCATTGTCTGAATCCTCATCGGTTTCAACCTCCCTATTGTCCCACATCACCATAGCTCGTTTGTTCGAACATCGGCTTGCTATGTGACCCTTGCCTTGGCATTTAAAACATTTAATATCATGATTTCGAGTAGTGGAAGAATCGGATTTATCTTGATTCCCATGGCTAGCCACCTCTTGTTTTTGCTCGATCTTTGGCTTGTTGTTGGGTTGCTTTTCATCCTTCTTCCATTGGTTCATTTTCCAAGCGGTTGTACTTGGGTTTTGGCTTGGATGTGTGTTACTGCCCCTCCTTATAAGTTGTTTCTCAATTTTGATAGCCATGTGTACTATGTCCTCCAAGTCCACATAATGTTGTAACTCAACGGCATTGTGAATTTCTCAGTTCAAGCCAGCTAAAAACCTTTGTAGCCTCATGATCCTCTTCTATATTTGCTCGAATCATCATAACCTCCATCTCCTTATAGTACTCCTCCACACTCCGGTTGCCTTGCTTAAGATTTTGTAGTTTGTTATACAAGTCCCGCTAGTAGTAAGCTGGTACAAATCGCTTCCGTATCACGGTCTTCATCTCTTCCCATGACTCAATAGGTCGCTCTCTATTTCGTCTCCTATTTTTGACAAGCTGATCCCACCAAGTAATAGCATGATCAGAAAATTCAATTATAGCCAGTTTTACCTTCTTCACCTTGGAATAGTTGTGGTAGTCAAAGGCGAACTCTATTTTCTTCTCCCATTCTAGGTACGCTTCAAGATCGAATTTGCCTTGAAATGATGGTATCTTCATTTTTATGCCTCTCAAACTATCATTTTCCCAGTTCCTAACTCCTTTATCCCGTCCAAATCTCTAGTGACTACCTGCTGAATCTTCTCTTTCATGAAACTCTTCCCCATCAATCCCACAGTAGTCATCAACCTATCCTCTAACCGGAACACTATCCCGCCTACACGCATGAGGAACATGTTGTGGCTATTCCACACGTGCGTTTTCTATCCGTTCTATCCTCTCATGAAGCTGTTCAAACTCTCCTTTCAACAATCGCCTCATCTCCCCTATCATCGCTTCCATGAGGAGTTTTGGATCTGTTGCACTAGAGGTACCCTCAATAGTGTTCTTGTTGTTGTTTGACATTTTTTTTCTACAAAACAAAGTAAGAAACAATGCAAAAGACCTTACCACGCTCCCTTACATGCTTCACTCGTGAAATGGTTCGCTCAATTTCACTCGTGTTTGTAATCAATACTTTTGGCTTTTGTCCACTCTAATACTCTCGCCTCTTTTGCCTTTTTTCACTCGTTAATTCTCACTCAGTTCCTATAAAACTAGTCAAATCAATATCAAAATTTCTTCGACAATTCACCAACAAATTACCAAGGAGGCTCAGATTGGATACAAGAATATAACAGGCAATGATAATTTGGGCTTTCAGAAATCACACCCAAAAGAAATGAAATTTGAGCAAAAATTTTTTGGTCTTTGTAGGGAATTCAATTTCAGGTTCCTTAAACCATGAGTAACAAGAATCAAACAAAAAAATTTAAGGAAGGTTCCCAGACTTTTTTTTTTTTCGAGTCCTCTTGTTTTCTTCTTTTCCTTTTTTTTTTCTTTTTCTTTCTTTTCTTTTTGGATTCTTTTTTTTTAACCCGACTTTGATAATGGAAATCAAGACTCACAAATAATTGAAACAAACATAAACTAAGAGAACGGATAAGCAAAACCTGATTGGAACCCTCGCTCTGATACCAAATGATACGAACCTTGTCAAGAACTAACGTGAACCTAACCAAAATTGATCTCCAAGTTCGAAATTCCTAATCGATTTTGAACGGAACCGCGACCTAATGCCTAACAAGGAGCACAAACCTTGGTATGTGAGGACGCCACAATCAGCTATGGACGGACTGATTGATGAGTCTATGAACACCATAGAATTTTTTGATAAGTTCAAATAGTTCGTTTAAGAACTGAAGAGAATTAAACCTCGAATTGTGTGTAAATTGATGTCCATTGAATGAAATTCATTACAATATATAGTGGTTTCCCTTTTGCGAATTTTCAACTCCTAATTGCCTATGGAATTTTGGGCAAATCAATTACCAGCCAAAAAAAAAAGCCCAATCTAAAGTAAATAAGGTAAATTCTCTAAATGGCTTAAAAGCCTTACAATAATATGAAATAAAAGAAACACATGTTTTCTAAAAGAAAAGGAAACTAGACAATAAATAAGTAAATAGCTGATTCTTCTTGCCACTTGTCGCCTCAAAACGGGAAAGTAACTGAAATAGAAAGTAGTTTGATTATTTGCAGCCATATGGTGCTAATCACTTATTGATTCTACAAACATGATTGCTCAGTCCCTTCTAGAACTTGAATCATGCATTTGTTGGTCTAGATGTCACATGCAATTCCCTCAATGGGCCTCCACGCAATAACTTGAGCGCAAGTTGCTTGAATCAGCCCAATAAGCGTTTCTTTGAACTTCTTCGCACGAGATCTTGTAACCGAACCAATGGAAACTTAAATTGGATTTGAATATGTCTCATCACATGTGCTCTTGCTTATGCTACCGATGTCCTCATAGATAACTTCTCTGTTGGGTTATTTGAATTAAAATTGAGACTTTATGCTATAGAATCTCGGGTGGAGAATAAAAAATTTGTTGGGATTTTTATCGCAGATTCAGCATACCGATCCTCGGGTTTGGCCTGCCGATGGGGCAAGTTTGGCATGCCGGTTAGACAGATCGGCATGTTGATCACGATATAAAAAGATCACGTATTTAGACATAAATTTTATCAGATATCGATTCTGATTTGATTCTGATTCAAATTTTTGAGGCCTTATCTGATAAGGACTGACTCTTGGGCCTAACCTCTACAAAAGAGGAGTAAGTCTCATTATTATTTAGATCAATTGAGAGATTAAGAGTGAAACTCTACTGGTGAGATTCTGAAAACTCCCTGAGAGCTCTTGTTCACAAATCATGAATACTAGCTTTGGGTTCTCTCAATTGGTTGGAAGGAGAGTCACCTGGTGGAAGAGCTATACGTGTGAGCCCACACTCACTCCGATCGTGGATAAAGAATAGCAAAGAAGGCCAATTGGCTGAGGTCTTTCTATAATGTTATTTCTCTTCACTGATTACAGGAGCTTTTCATCACACAAAAGGTTAGTAAGATCTGGTTAATTTATGCATATAGCGCATTAAACTTATGTTTTTGAAAAATACTCTGATACAAAAATTTTAAAATTTTGCTGCGTACTATTTTTTCAACAATTAGTATCAGAGCTAAGTTTTTACGTAAATTTACGAGTTTATGATTGTGCTATATGTGTAAATTATGTAATCTTGATCTATCTTATGCTTGAATTTAATTTTATAGAGAGTCGGTACTCTAGGTTTTTATATATTTTATATGTTGTCATAGATTATATGGTGAATGTTTATTAATTAATTATGGTTGATTAAATTATTATTTAATTATTTATTAGTTAATTAATTTATATTAGTTATGGTTCCTTAGAGGTTAGAATGTGTATCTAGGTTTTTCATGCAATTAGATAGCGGACTATCATCTCCGTATAGAAATTATTATTTAATTTTAAATTTGTAAGAATTTTGTAATTAAATAATTGTTTGGAGAAGATGGATTTAAAAGGTAGATCTAAAAAATGGATGATGGCGTTCTTAGGTATTTTCTGAGTCTCTAATTTTATGTTTTTGAACTGTTAAAAATAAAATTGATAAATTGCATCAAAATTGTATTTTCTGGAAATGGATGATCTCTGCTCGATCAGCATGCCAAATCCTCCAGCTCAATAGGCCAATGGTCACAGATGGGCAGGCTAAATGTGAGGTTCGATAGGTCAACAATGGGGCAGAAATTAAGAGGCTCTAGCGACAGGCCAAACTTCTAGTTCAGTAGGCCAATCTATCATGTCTCAACAAGCCGATCTGTAAAAATCGACAGGCCGGTGGGTCATGATCGACAAGCCAATCATATAGATCGGCTAATCGGTAGAGAGCTGGAAATTTTTTAAAAAAGGTGTAGTTTTTGATACAGTTTTAATTTTATTTTTGGGACAGTTGAGAACCTAAAGAAGCTTAAATGCTTCTTTTGCTGGAAGATCGGGTACATAAAAAAGAATTGCAAGGACTTCCTTTCCCAAAGAGGTTGGTGTGATCTTCTATATTTAGAAACTTGTTTGGTTGAGGAATCTAGTGACATTTGGGTCATAGATTTTGGTGCAACTAATCATGTTTGTGTTTTTCTACAGGTGTTCAAAGAAACAAGAAGTCTGCTTCGTGAAGACTTCATGCTTCAGATGGGCGATGGATCCTTGGTCTTCGCAGAAGCAGTGGGAGACATCCATCTTTATTTTGATAATTATAGGAATTTAATTTTGCAAGATTGTTTTTATGTTCCTAAATTTAAAAGGAATTTAATTTCTATAGCTTGTTTATTTAAAGACTCATATTTGGTTTCTTTTAATAATAAAGTGATGATTCGTAAAAATAAATCTTTTAACTATTTTGGATGGATGCAAAATAATATATATTTTATCAAACCTAAGATGGACTCAAATGCTGACAAGAAGAACATGTCAAACAATAATTTTTCTTTGGGCCGATTTATTATTCACACGTAAAACTAGATAATCATCATGTGTTTATTACCACAAGTGTATATGCAATTCTATCAAATATTGCCTTCTTTTGGGCCAGTCAATATTCACATAAGTTGTGTGAACACAACCGTTTATATTCCAAAACAAATTAATTTCTGCAAAAAAGGTCACCTTGGTGACATGTTGCTTCAATTAATTCATCTCAATATATATATATAAAATACCAATATTTAAATTTAAAATTGCACCAAAAATGACGAAAATTAAAATTGGAAAAAAAATTTGGTCAAAAGTCAACCTGGTCAAAGTCAACAGTCAAAATTAATGGTCAAAGTCAATGGTCAACTAGATTGGTCAACCTTGACTGGATCGGTGCCAGACTGGGTCCGATGGACCCAACCTGAATTCTAACCTAGCCCACCCTTTATTTCCTTTTTTTTTTTTTAAATCTGGTAATCCAAGGGTTTAACCCCTGGGTTATAACTGGTCACAGGCCTAGCCCGTGTATGTTCTCCATTACCCAATCACGGGCCCAACTAGGCCCATGCATGCCTTAGCTTCCTTTTTTTTTATAATCTAGTAACCCAAGGGTTTAACCCCTAGGTTATAACCAATCACGGGCCTGTGTAAAAAACATCACTTGTTTTGGGCCTTGGCCCAGAACATCCTAGATGCCCTAGGGTCTTTCGACCCCAAGGAAAGAATTAGGTGGCCTAATGGCCGCCACCCTCTGTGCTGCGGCCAAACGGCCACGGTTGCTACTCCAACTGGAGCCCTAGGGCTGCAACCGGAAGGGGCTGACGTCGGCGGTCGCAACGCCAGCCACTGGCAAACAGCCCCCCACCTTTTTTTTTGCCTCCCTCACACGAAAGCTTTTGGTCGCCTCTCCCCCTACGCTATCGTGGCCAGAGGCCACAACTCCCTTTTTCCAGCTCGGCCCCAGTCTTTCGTTAATAGCGTAAGGGTGCCACCTGCTACGTTTTGTAGTTATATATATAAATATATATATATAAGAATAAACCCATTTATACAATGTTCAATCTGAATCCTTATATACAAAACCTTATATATATAAAGCGAAAGCATCTAAATCGAACAAAAAACCAAACTGAATATATATATATATATATGAATGTATTCATATATATACAATATATATAATATATGTAAGAACCAAATATATATATATATATATATATATATGAATACTATATTTCATGAATATAACCAATATTTCTTCAAACAATTATTCTCCAATTTAATAATTTTAAAGAATTGTAGACTGTTAAATTTGAGAATTTTCCTATGAGAATCATATCTAAAAAAAATTATTGATTTTCAATGATTCAACATGAAGAGGCTCTACATACCACTTGTTAAAACAAATATTGTAATGAAAACCATCATCACCCAAGATCATTCATGTCAAATCACCGAGATAATTAATAAAATACAAAAGCTAACCTGAATCCATAGATAGAATTGTGATTCTTGAGTCTGTAGGTTGAGGATCTTCCAAGTCTAGTACGTAAGTCCTCCTTCAAAGTTTGTCTCTATAATTTCTCTATAGATGGGGAACAGAAAAATAACGTACGTATTGACTTGGGGACTACAACCCCTTTATATAACTGCTAAACCCTAACAGTTATCCTTAATTACTAATTTAACCCATCATAAAATCAGTAATTATATTTTAGTCTATACACATAAGAGGCCCATACTTAATGATGTATTAAAAGCCCAAAAATTGATCACTTTTAATTAGACAACCTTATCTGATAGCCATTAATACACATTTATTTAATATATTAGCCCATATATTGGATTAATTCCAACATTCTGAATACAATATTGGTGGAGAATTCTAGCATAGCACATAGAAAAATCTTATATGTAAAGCACAGTTTGAAACTGTCATATCATACTAAAATCATAGTAGATTAAAAAATTATTAAATTGTATCATATAAGCCTTTTTTGTCAAATCTTTTTTCTAAACGTAGGAGTTGAGAAATTTGAAGTCTTCATCTTTAACTAGAGTCAGCTGTAGTTTTATGACTAGGCTAATGCCTACAAAGCCCCTTCTTCTCTCTCTTTTTTCTTCCATCTCTCTTCTTAGAACCGCTTTAAAAGAAAGAAATATGAATTTTAACAATGTTTATTTGATAGGTTTGAATTGCAGTTAAAACTATTTTGCTATATTATTTTTCTCACAAAAATTTAAATTTCTGTTCAAATTTGTCAACCAAAAGGCCATTCTCAATAATATATTTTTTAACGTTTCGAAGAAATAACCATTTTACTATAGTATTTTTCTTAAAAAAATTTAAATGTCTATTCAAATCTATGAACTAAAAGGCCATTCTCAATAATCTATTTCTTAACGTTTCTAATTTTCTTCATTGGTCTTGATTTGAAAGCTTGTCCTGGTATACTAAGAAAAGTGGAGTTTCATTCTTTAGAATTTGGTTTAGTGGAGTTTGTTTCAATGATTGGATATGGATAGAAGGTAATAGTGTTTTATATATAATTGTGAATGGAATTTAATTTGTAAAGTAGGCGTTGTTGCGTCTGTAGCAAAGTCACAATGTCACATCGCAATCACATAGAAGAGAATAGGGGGAGAGAGAGGGGATAAAGTTATTTTATATGTAAACAAGAATTATTATTTCAAATAAGCAATATTTCTCTTATAAACAAAATAGTAAATAAATTATTTATACTTTAAATCTATTTATTGTGTTAAAAAAATTATTTACATAGAAAATAAGTTTTACATAATGAAAAATGATATTTACTATAAGGGAAATGCTTTGGTAAGACCCTTTAACAAGAGTCTTACCATAAGACTCTTTTTTACCATAAGATTTCTATTCGATGGTAAAATTAAACAAGCTCGCCAATAGTAAAATGAGCCCAAATACACCAAATCAATTAAAATCTAAAAATTAGAAAAAACAAATAAAAATAAAAATTCTTAAAAGAAAACCAAAAGGGCAGATCATCGCCTTCTTCTCATGTGCTGGCGACTGTCTGGATGGGTGAAGCCTAAATCCTCAGCAACTTCGATTGCAACTCGGAGCTGTTTTCCATCCTTTCCCTCCTCCACACAGGTAATCTTTGTCCTCTAGGCTACCCAATCTCCATGACTGGATTGTCAAGCTCGTGAGCTTGAAAAATGCAATGGGTCATAACGAGGTCGTCGAGGCAGAGTAAAGGTCGTCGAGCTCGCACTTCGTTGCTGGTTCACCATCGCTTGGGAGCAAACTCACGTCAATCTCCCTCGCAAAGGTCTTTTGGATGGCGTGGAAGGAGGAGAGGGATTTTGGACACAGCCACCTTATAGAGGATCTCTGCCGTACCTTTTTCCCTGCGTAGTGCCAGTCTCTACCGTAGAACCCCTATGGCAGTTTCTTTAAATTTTTTTCTGATATATTTTAGGGTTTTTTTAAAAGGTATATTTTAGGTTTTTAAAGGGATTTTGGGTTTTTTAATTATTTTTATATTTATTATATTGAAAATGATATAATCAAGTCTGGTTGTGTTTATTTTTTTTCTTTTGAGACTTAGATTTTAGACTATTGGATTAAATCCAACGATTTAAAAAAAGCATCTTATGGTAAGACCCTTTTAGAGGCTCTTACCATATCATTTCCTTTACTACAAATATTTTCAAAACCTACTATTTAGCATAATTAGTTTTGAAAAAGTGTTGTTTTTTATAATTTTCGTAAATTTAACTCTCTCCTAAAATTGGATTATTTTTCTTATGCCCCTTAAAAATATATATAATTTAGAGAAATTTATGAAACTCTGGCAATTAAAAGCTGTCTTGTTTGGTCAAGGATTTTTTTTTTTATTTTTTGAGTTTTCATTTTCTCTTGTACCATGCATTATAGGGTTATTTAGAAAGTATTCCCTTAGTTTTTTAATGGTTGTCAAAGTATATAAAAAATATAGGGTTAATTTCATAACTATATTTTCAGTTTTTATTATTTTTCAATTTGTCCCTCTGTTTTAAGAAATTACAAAAGTACCATTTGATTTTTTTCAAACCTATTTCAATTTTATCTCTTACAGATATTTTAGATTGAAAAAACATGAATATAAGATAAAAATATCCTTAATTAGACCTAATTTGTCTACAAAATATATGTTTCTTCTTGAGAAAATTTTGTGAAAAATATTTTAAAATTTAGAAAGGCATAAAACTTAAGTCTTATTTTGAAATTTGATGTTTTGTTTTAGATTTTTTTATGTTTTTTATATACAAAATATTTTTTAATAATTAATTAAGGATTGATATGTTGTTTTGCCCAATTTTTTTTATTCATAGGAGATAAATTTTTTAAATTCAAAGAATATCTTTTATCGTTTCTAAGAACATATAAATAAATTGAGTAAAAGTTAAAATTATGAAGTACAATCATATAATAAACTCAAAAATATATACCTTTTATGGTCCAGAGTCAATTTTGACTTCAAGAAGCTCAAACTACCTTAATGAAAAAAAAAAAGAAACAAGAAAATTCTAAAAGTTAAAAAACCATTTTTTAAAAATGTGATTAGATTTTTTTGGTATTTAAAAAAATAGGATTTCTTAAGTTTTTTTTCTTTTAATTTTTTCTGTAAGAATAACAGTAAATTTTGGCTTAGGAAAGGTGTATAGTTGCTTATAAATTATAAGGATTTGGGAGTAAATGGCCTTTTTTAGTAAATGACCGAAGTTTGAAAGAATTAGAAAAATGGTTAATTAATAATGTATTGATTTATATTTTATTGATAATTTACCGGTTTATTAGGTAGTAAATTAATAATAAACGGTTTATCAGAAATAAAGTATGGTTAAATACTAGAGAGAAGGGTCATCTCTCTTTAAAAAAAAAAAAAAGTTCGACCATTTGCCCCAGAAAAAGTTTGCGCCATTTATCAGAAAAGGCATATTTTTCCCTCAAATATTATAATCTTGCGATATGCAATACAGTAAAACTTACGCACAGAGTTTACCATAATCCTAAGATGAAAAAAAATATACATACATACATATATTATATATATATATATATATATATCTTGTTTTTTAACCTAATGATAGAATTCTCACTGTGTTTGTTTGGAGTGAAGTGCAGGCATTCAAATCCTAGGAGATCTGAGAGAGCGAAGCTTCGCATGTCCCAATCTGAGGGCCAGGGATCTATTATCCAAAAAGCAACATCCCTGACGTTACTTAAGCAAATCTGATGAGGAGTGACCAGTGGGACCACATGTACGGACTGTTGCTGCTAGGGATTTGTTTTCGACCACGAGATCATTATTTCCATTGTTCCCTCTGAGGTCCCACGGGAGTCTACTGCACAACATGCACGATATTTCCTGGTGGCGTCTGGACCCGAATCAACGCGTCATCAAATAGTCTTCTATTTTTTATTTTTATTTTTTTTGAAATGAATTGTTCTCTATTAATAACTAGCAAACAAGAACAACCTCCAGTTCCCAGTTGGAGGGGGGCAAAAGGATGCGAACTATTTGATATAGGATGAGTTTAAACTCAATTAAGTTCAAACACTTTAAGTATATGAGTGGGTTATATTGTTGCATATATTTGTTTTATATTATAACGTATAAAAGTTTTATATTATGAACGGTTTAAACTTATGTGTTTGAACTATTTTGATAAACATCAAAAGGCTTGATCAAATTCATCCATATATATCTTTTTTCATGATTTGTGGTAGAAAATATTTATTGATGGTGTATGTTTAAAAGCACATAAAGTATGATTAAAATTGCATAAAATATATAGAATTAACAATTTTTGATACAAATTTGATGATTAAAAACCAAACACATATTGTAGAGTATTGTAAAATTTTGTGAAGTGCCATAAAATACTCGAATAATTTTTTTTTTCTTTTTTGAATATGAGGAATGTTATCAAAAATTTAAAATTTAGTATTATAGCTTGGCTTGCTTCTTCGATCATATCTTTTTGTTTTGTTTTGTTTTGTTTTCTTTGGCAAGACGTTCAATCATGCATACCCTGACGTCTCACAGAGTGTTGGTTTTTTTTTTGTTTTGTATTGTTTTTTTTTTTTTAATGTTCTCTTAGATTTTAGTTGAAAACTCATTGATAAAGAAAGCAAAAACACAATATAGCAATTTCAAAAAAAAAAAAACACACACACACACACACAAAATATATATATATGTAGCCATAAAAAAACTTTTTGGTCCTTTCACAAAAAAAAAAAAAAAGCTTTACGGTACGCATAATGACAATATCGATACCATATTTAGCACAACAAAATGTACAATTAACGTATTTAATATATGAAAATTTTTTCCTTTTATAATACGTAATATTATTTCAAATGAAATTTATTAAAGAACCTTGTATTTTTGGTCGACTAAGAAACTATATTCCATCTATTTCACCCCTAATCAAATATATATCAAAACATTAAAGTTATGTAACGAATTTATATTTTACCGGTTTAATGCTCAAATTTGATTAATGTAACAATAAAAATGTTCTTAAAATAAAAAAAGTAAAAATACAATTAAAAAATTGAAAACTAAAAACAACAAATAAATGAATAAATAAATAAAAGAGAAATTACATGAAATAACAAATATAAAAGATCTTAGTGAAGCAAATGTCAGATATTTTATAAATTAATAAAGGATAACGTATTTCCTAATTTGAGAACAGAGCACTTAAAACATAATTTTATAATTCCTAAAATGCCCACATCGATTTTACTTTTTCACTCTTCCATTTTTTTTCCTCGTGTGAGTCTCTCTCTATCTCTCACTAGCTGTCTCTTTCCTATGCCATCGACGGCGCCGATGCATGAAGGAGCTCTCTCTCACCGTCGACAGCTCTACAATGCCCAGTCAACGATGCCAAAGACGGAGCTTGCAGATCTCGAAACTACTATCAATGGAACATTGTTGCCATTTGAGATCACAGATCTAAATTCGTTGCTGCCATGTCTACGCCAGAAAAACCGAGAATAATGCAGCAACGAACGATGATTGGCACCAGAGATTTGTAACTTGTCACCGTTTATCATGAAGATCTTATCTGAGAACTCATCACACTTAGCCAATCGAGTTCTGGAATCGGCAATCAACGGTGGTTTTTGTCTCCAATGACAAGAACAACTAGATCTGGAATCGCACCGACGAATTTTCATCTTTCTCCTCACCTTTCTCGATTGTTCTCCTTCTTCGCAGGCATCAGAGCTTGTTGCACCTAGTCGTGGTGGCCGCAATCCAAGCCATGAGTTCATATTTCACAACAATATAGAAGCTCCGACCATGGCGAATTGACGAGATCCATAGAAGACGAAGAACAAAGATTCGACATCCATCATAACCACGGAGCCATATCCGATGTCTCGTTGACAGAACACGAAGCTAGATCTCCTACCATCGTTCATCGTCAAAGCATGAGAAAAGATCCGATCTGCCATGGCATCGCTGTCGCTATTGTGTTAGAATTACAAGTACAGAGTAGCATCGTGAGAGGGAAAAATCTAAAAAGACACAGTAAAAATTATGTTGCAAAGAAAAAGAAAAAAACAGTGTTTTTTAGGAAAAAAATGTGTTTTCTTTATATTTTTCTTTTTTTTTAATTATTGTCTCGTTGTAATATAATCTATACTTTTTATGGTTGCTGAGAAAAAGAGAAAGGAAAAAAAAAGTATTTTGTTTTACCGCAAAATACTTGTAAATATAGTATTTATAGATTAATACTATATTTCACAATAAAGTTGCCAATGAATTTTTACATTACACGTTTATACAATATTACAAAGTTAATACTATATTTTTCAGCCGTCAATGGTATGGCAAAGTCACCTATAAATTTTTGTATTTACACGTTAATATAGCATTCGTAGGTTAATATTGTATTTCTTGGCCGTCGACGAAGTCGTCCTTGAATAGAGGCCATGAACACAAAGATTAAGACTATAGAGACTAATCTGGTCTAGGAGCTTGTGGATCTTCCCGAAAGAGTTAAAACCATAGGGTGTAAGTGGATCTACAAGAGAAAGAGAGGAGTGGATGAAAAAGTCAAAACCTATAAGGCTAGACTTGTAGTTAAGGGACACACACAAAAGGAAGGAAATAATTACGAGGAAATCTTTTTGCTTGTAGCCATGCTTTAAGTCCATCCGCATTCTGTTGCCCATAGCTACTGCTCTCGATTACGAGATTTGACAAATGGATGTCAAGATGGCTTTTCTAAATGGCTATCTTGATAAGTCCATATATATGGAACAGCCATATGGGTTCAAAACTAAGGGTCAGGAGGGTAAGGTTTGTAAGCTGCTAAAGTCAATTTATGAACTTAAGCAGGCTTCCCGTTCTTAGAACATCAGATTTGATCAAGTGATCAAGAATTGTGGGTTTGCACAAAATGTGGATGAACCATGTGTTTACAAATATATTAAGGATGTGAAGGTAGTTTTTCTACTGCTCTATATAGATAACATTCTACTAATTGGCAATGACGTTGGGGCATTATCATTAGTCAAATTATAGTTGACCAAGCAGTTTGACATGAGAGACTTGGGTGAAGCTAATTATGTTCTCGGTATCTAGATCTTTTGGTATAGGAAGAACAAAATGATAGCTTTATTCTAAGCAGGCTACATAGATAAAATTCCCAAAAGGTATGTAATGTAGGATTCCAAGAAAGGTGGACACTCATCTAGGTCTGGAATTTCTCTTTCTAAAAAAGACTCACCAAAGTCTGATGAAGAAAGAGAATACATGAAGAAGGTGCCTTATGCTTCAGCAATGGATAGTCTCATATTTGCCATGCTTTACACATGACCAGATATTTGTTGTGCAATCGAGATAGTGAGTCGATTTCAGTCGGATCTAAGGCCGAACCATTGGGTTGCGGTCAAACATATTTTCAAGTACCTGAGAAGGACTCGAGAGTATATGCTTGTGTATTTAAGTGAGGATTTAACACCTCTATGATACACTAACTCAGATTTCCAATCCTGTCTAGATTCGAAAAGATCGACTTTAGATTTTGTGTTTACTCTAGGCGGTGTTGCCATTGTTTGAAGAAGTGTCAAGCAAGATTGCACTTCGGATTCAATAATGGAGGCCAAGTATGTGGGAGCTAGTGATGCTTCGAAAGAAGCAGTATGGCTCCGCAAGTTCCTTGGGGATCTTAAGATAGTCCTGGTATGGATAAGGCGGTATCGTTGTATTATAATAACACTGCAGCGATAGCTAATGCTAAGGAACCAAGATTTCATAAGAAGAGAAAGCATATTGATCAGAAGAATCATGTGATAAAGGACTTCATAAAGGGTGGGCATGTTGCTGTATACAAAATCAAATCTGAGGATAATTTAGCTTATCTATTCACAAAAACACTAACTGCGAGAGGTTTTGAGAGGCATGTGGAAGCTATAAGGATATGGGATTTGTTATATTTACTCACTTAGTGCAAGTGGGAGATTGTTAGACATGTACGCCTAAAGGAGTAAAAATGTAATATGTTTTTGGAGACATTTTTATCAATAAAGAGTTTATTTTATTATTCATATACTAAATTGTTGTCCTTTTTAAGTTCATATTTGTTGGATGTTTGATAAGCAAACAAAAATCTGAGACTGTCGGTCTAAACCTTTAAAATTAGGCATATGATGGACAGATCATACGGAAGACATGATTCTAAAGATGACGGTCTAAATCATAAGATCCGTAATCGAAGGAATAAAGTTGGACACTTTAGTTGTGTAAAGATTGTTATGTTATCTATATCCCTAATGGAAGATGGTTTGTCATGGCCATCGGAGGTAGATCTGCGAAACATTGTCATAGGTGATGATGCGTTGGATCGGGACATGAAGTGTAATTGATTTGGATTAATAATTTTGTCTCAACAAATTAATTCGCTTTAGACAATCATATGTGTTGTATCTCAATTCTGAGATGAATAGTGGGCCCGTTGTTTTGACTTATATCTTTTGACGTGCCAAAAGATGACATCCACCATTTATGTTAGTACGCATGCCGGTACGTTAAAGACATGACTCTTGATAGCGTAGACTTGTTGTTTATAGATACGGAATCTATAACTCCTCTTTAAGAGTCGATGATATCCTCTTATATGCGTTATTCTATAATTGAAAAACTAGAGAGCGCTCAACCATTTAGATATATAGGTGAAACCGAATGGTATATTGTCTTTAGATGGTAAGTTTTTTTATCGTGAGATAATAGAACGTAAGAGAAAAATAATCGAAAAAGTAAAACATAATTTATCCTTAAGCCGATTATGGATATCCTATGGGGATACAATACACTATGAAATGTCATAGAGACTTAGCTATTCAGGCTTCGTAATTCTATAAAGTTCAAGAATGCTGCTCTAAGTTTTTAGTGGAGTAGCATTAGAATTGATAATTATGAAATGTACATCTGGGATATTGGGTTTCATAATTATTGAGAGCTTGAACTATATAGGTCCATCAGGTCCCCTTTGCTAGCTCATAATAAATCCTGTAATGATACGACATGCTTTTTCAATAAATTGGTGACTTATGTTAAATTATCAGATTGGCTGAAATTCGATAGGATCGGATAATTTATGTCTATTTATCGGTTGAATTAATTTTGTAAAAAATAAATTCAAGATAGACTTATTGAATTATCGAAAATATTTATTTTCCTAGAGATTATCTAGATATGGTTGTTTTAATTAGATAACTTCTCTATTGGATTATTTGAATTAAAACGAATGCTTTATCTAAAGAATCTCGGGTGAAAAATAAAAGATTTGCAGGGATCAATTATCGTAGGTTTGGTAGACCGATCTTCGAGTTCAACCTACTGATGAGTAAGTTTAGCAGGCCAATCTGCTAGTTCGACCTATCGACCGAACAATAATCTTATCACGCGTTTTTACACGTTTTTATCAAATATTAATCCAGATTCGAATTTTTGAGGCATTATCTGATAAGGAGTAACCCCTGGGTCTAACCTCTATAAATAGGGAGTGAGACTTCATAAGTTATTTAGATTAGTTGACAAAATCAAGAGTGAGCACTCTAGTATGTGACTCTCTGAAACTCCCCTAAAGAGCTATTGTTCACAAATCACGAACTGTAGTTTTAGGAATTTTTCAATTGGTTGGAAGAAGAGTCATCTGGGTAAAACTGTACATTATGTGCCCATACGCATTCTGATCGTAGATAGAGAATAGCAAAGAAGACCAGTTGGTTGAGGCTCTTCTAGAACACTCTCCTCTTCATCGATTACAGGAGCTCTTCAACATAAAAGGTTTGTAAGATCTGGTTAATTTATACATATAGCATATCAAACTTATGTTTTGAAAAATACTCTAATATTAAAATTTTTAAATTTCCATTGTGTACTATTTTTCCAACAATATCTAGAATAGGTTTGGGACAAAAGGGAGCATAGAAACAATATATTTCGTCACAACCATATTTTCCTATAATCACTCTTAATAGATGTATGGCTTGGCAGCTCACTAGGAATTAGGGAAGGAAGACTAGGCTTAGGAGCATATATCACATCATGACCATTAATCCAAGGAAGTCCTTTATATCCATATGTAGGACATCACAAAAGCATATAATTTATAAGGACCAAATTGGAGAGGAAGTAGATAGTTTTCAATGACTTCAAAATATCCTTTACCTATCCAATTTATTCAAAACGATTTAGGGTGAGGTTCAGTTTGTAGATTCATTCGGTTCACAAATTGTGTTGACGCCGTATTAATCTCACTACCTTCATCAATATCATGAAGCTTCCAAGGTATATCTTTAATCGATGTATAAGGTGAAAGAGGTACAAGCTATGACGTCCACATAATCTTTTTTTTTTTTTTTTTTTTTGTGAAAACCATCCGATATCTGAACCCATCACATAGAGGCACGAATCTATAGAAAGGGTCCCTCAACTTTAGCGGAAATATACCCGACTAATTCAGATTCGAGCCGGGTTTGACCCATATAGGGGAAGCTCTCTCAACACCTACTTCTTCATAAACAAGACTTGAATTCAAAATCTTGCTTAAGGGAGAATGGGCTCCTTGTCACCCAATCCCACATGTTGTTAGTTGACGTCCACATAATCTAATGAACCATAGAAGGCGTATACTATAAATAGATCTAACATATTTATTAATGGCCATCTAATAAGATTATAGAAAAACTTTAAAGCGGTAGAATAATTAATATAGGACTTGATAAAAAAGATGACATAAATAGAAAGTTGAACCAAAACATAGAAAAGAATAGAATTGAGAAGAGAACTACGATCAAAGACATTGATAGAGATCTAAGCTAACAAAAACATAGTCTTGACTAAATTTGAAATAATCCTATGAGATAAATCAATATTTAACGTTGAAATTGAATTCTAAAATATATCATAATAGATAACGACACAATTTTTCATGTGTATTGAGATGGAAGAGTTTTTTATGTTTCATATTATTGCCTTATGATTCTTTCTAGTGTACACTCACGAGAATCGGTTTTCTTCAACTAGGAGAGAATTAATGGTAAAGATTACAATAGAGTAGTTCTTAATGTTTCAATTTGATTTTAGAATTATGGTCCTCTATTTTAATATTTTAAATTTATTTATGTTAATCTCATTATTAGAATAAGATTAGGAGTTAATCCTCTAACAAATTAACATTTCTAGTTCTTCTTGGTGTTCTCGTTTATCTCTACTTACTCTTTTCTCTCTTGTAAACTACTTTTTATCTCCCCTGGTTTTATTTCTTCTCTCAATTCTCTTATTCTTTTTAAATTCTCTGTAAATTCTATATTCCCCCTAAATTCTATTATGGTCCTATGTACATTGTTGTTACCATGACAAAAAGCTTCTTCCTTCGTCATCATCCAATAATTCAAGATTTTCTCTTGTTATTTTTTTTAACGGTTCCACAGCTGATTTAATTCATTAAAAGTGAATCAATAGTACCAATCAAAGTACAATGTATCTGGACAGGACACACAGGTTGGTTGTCAGAAACAATTTTGTAAACCTTTGCACTTCCAATTAGAGTACGTTAATTATATGCCAAAATATGAACTAAGACTTGGCTTAAATTATTCAAATCCCCATGATACCGTACCAATATTGTCGTATTTTATACACAGCCAGTTATAGAGTATAATGAAATTTAGTGGTTATTTTAGGCTTGAAACTAGCATAGATTCTTGTACACCTTGGTGAATATAGTTCTTAATTAGTTTTAGATACAACTACATAATAAAATTAATGTTCTCATACTAGTAAACTTAGTGACTCAGCTTTTTTCTTTTGGTTTGTCAGTGTAGATTCCTATTCTTGTACGTGTATTGTCGATATATAATTCTTAATTGAGGATTAGAACCAAATCCAATTAGCTAAATCTCGTGCTGCAGTGTCTTTCGGTTCCTCATTGCGTGGTGGCCAGATCTATTCCAACGGCTTTTATAGTTCTTATATTATGGTTTATCATGGTATTTGTAAAATAAAGACAGTTTTGCCTTTTAGTTGTTTGTTTCTATTGTGTATTGTGCTTGTTGTAATAAAGGCAATGATTTCCCCACTGGCCCTCTTTGTAGTTTTGTGTGAGGGGCCTTGGCCTTGGTGTTTTCTAGGTATGGCCGGTGTCCGTTGAGCTCCAACGTCAAGGGGCCCAATGTTTGTTGAGGTTGGTTCATGCCACTGGGAGAAAGGGGGCTACTTGGTAGATTGGGTGTTGTTATGAGTCAGAAATGACTCTCTTCCGAGGTTGTAACAACCTCGGTTTATAGGAGTATATCTCTATTTAGGGGTAGGGTTTCTTTCAAATTCCCAAGTAGATACTTTGAGTCACGTGGATACCCTATTTTTTAGTCTTTGTGCTACCCTTTGTACCCAACCCAGTTCAGGTTTCATTAGTAATATTAACTCCATTTATTACCAAGAAAAAAAAATCTCGTGCCCATCACATGATATAAGAGCTTTAGAAAGAATATTATAGACACATGTAAGGCGCAGTTGTTTTTTTCTAAGGCTTGTTAGTGTAGATTCTTGTACATGCATGGTTAATGGTGGGTTTCATTAGTAATATTAACTCCATTTATTACCAAGAAAAAAAAATCTCGTGCCCATCACATGATATAAGAGCTTTAGAAAGAATATTATAGACACATGTAAGGCGCAGTTGTTTTTTTCTAAGGCGTGTTAGTGTAGATTCTTGTACATGCATGGTTAATGGTGAGTGTAATTCAAAAAAGATATATAAATCATTGTTGGGGTAAAACAGCACCTTAGTCATCACCATACACGTGTTAGTTGATTGCTTAGAAGAATTGACTAAAGCGTATCAAGTGACCAAAACGACTAGAGATGGCAAGTCGACAGCAGTTGATAATCGATTGGGGACCAACAAGGCCCACATAGGATAAATTAGGAAAGGTTCATCTTCGAATCCTACTAAGACCAAATCAACCAAATCTACAAATAAAGACAAAAACCACGTCAATCTTCAAGAAAAAGCAACCTCAAGCCAAATAAGAAAAACAAACAAATGAGAAAGTCAACTGAAAACAAATAAAGAAATTATCATTTCTCTGGTTAACTCAGAATCAGCTCTAGAATCAAGCAAATAGGAGGCCTAATTCGTCTCCTATAAATATGAGATTAATCCTATGAATTACACACATTATAATATGACATTTACTCTACCTCTTTATTTTCCCTCTAAATCGCCTTCTTTCTCTCTCGTTCTCTCTCCCTTATGCTCTATCACCTTGAATTTTTTACTATTTCCTCACATAGTGAACCCCGAGACCCTATAGTAGATATAGCCTCTATTCCAGAGGTAAACCACAATAGATTCATGTGTCTACTTATTTTTATTGCACTTTAAGCTTTGTTCTCATTGCAGATCAACTCAAGCCCTAGCGACTCACCCTCATCTAATCAACTTCTAGGAGCAATGATTGGCCCTTGAATAAATTTAATTGTAATTCACCCTCTACAATCATATAAGCTAAATATTGACAATACATAAGTTGGCAGAATATAGGAGGGTTTGATCATTTCTTTAATTAGGAAAAGAACGGTTTAATAAAATTGTTTATTCACGAATATTCCATGTTTGAACAGTCATACTTTGTTTTATCCCACCATTATAAGGCGCTTGGCGCCAAATCCGTGAGGCCTATTGCGTAGATGAAGGGGGCGTCTTTTGAAACGCCCCTTCATGACTCCTCATTTTTTTCACTTTTTTTTTTTTTTTTTTTTGTTACCTTTCCTTTTTTCTTTTCCATCCCATTTTTTTTAGATTCTCACATTTTTTTTTTATTTTCTTGATCATTCTTTTTTTTTTTTTTACTTCACTTCCCTTTATTTATTTTTTATTCTCCCTCTTTTTTATTTGCATCTTCAAAGCCTCATTTTTTTATTCTCACCCTCGTGGTCTTTTTTGTTGTTTTCCCCTTAATATTTTATATATTTTTATATGTACTTCATTATTCTTGCCTCTGTGTTTTTAGTTTCTCAGATATATCCCTATCTACGTATTTTTTTCTCGTAGTACCACTTTCAACTAGTGTTTGCTTCATATTGTCATTCCCTCTAATTTGTTCATGCTAAAATATTTCCTCTCATGTCTGTCCCAACTAAAAGATTTTTTAAGTGGCTTTCCTAATTATTATTCTCTCATAGTAAGTCATAATTAATTTTGTATGTATTTTGTTTTTTTTCCTATAAAAAATTACCTTGTTTGTCTACACATATTAAAAAGTATATTTCGATCCATTTGTTTTTTAATCTTAAAACTTTTTTCCACTCAACCTTTAGGAGGATAATAAATGAAAAACTAAATACTAGGTGAAATTTTTAGCTAAACATATCAGAATCATGCAAAAAATGCACAGTGCATCGTGCGTGCTAGAAAAGGAGGAAGAAATGGAGAGGGGATGATTATATGCGACCTTTATAGTAGTTTTTTCAGCAATTGAAAAGGAAGCAAAAAAAAAAAAAAAAGGATTATTTTTACATGTGTCTCTCAATTTTATGTTCATTTCTAGTTTCCCTTTACCTTACTTTACTCCCTCAACTTTGAATTAGTCCTCACTCAGCCCCTTGTATTAGAATTTTTGTTAAAAACATATCAAAGAAATGGAGCTAAGTGAGGTCGTATGGGCTTATTTTGTTTGTTTTGAGCATAGATTCAAGCAGATGATGTTAGTTGAGTCTAATTTTCCTTTTTAGTAGTTTGTTTCTCATGAAAGTTCTTACAAAATGAGTTAGGTGAGGATTAATTTAAAATTTAAGTGGTTAGGTAGAATTTTTTAAATGTTTAGGGGACAAAGTGAGATTAACTTTAAAGTTCAAGGAGGAATTATTCAATAAACCAGATGTACCACGTTATTTTACTTATTTAATATATCTGGCCAAGGAAAATTTTGACATCTGGATTATTAATTTTTGTCATTTTTTGTAAGTAGGTTCTCTTTCTTAATGTGTATTACATTAATTATAAAGTCAAATCCACAATAATAATTTCACCTCAATCTCTTTTATTAATTATTTTACTTCAAATGATCTTAATTTTAATTTTAAAAAACATTATTTTAGTTCATTTTATTTTCGTTTTTGTCCTAGAACCCTAATTTGGTCATGGCCCTTGATGTATTTGGTAACATGTTTTTAAGTTTAAGTTATACACTATGGTATAATATATAGTTTTGTCCATATTATATCATAGTACAAATTATTTAATTTTGAACGTTGTATCAAATAATACGATAGAATGTTGCCACTATAAATAATACAGTAGGGTGTCTTAATATAGTTAGTATATTTCTTTTTTTTTTTTTTTTTGAGAATTAGAAGCCCGAGAACGAAAAATAAATAAAAACGCATGAAATTTATAGTAGTTCACTTTAATGTGAGAGTCATGTCCTTTTTCAACCATTGCGAAATAATTCAACATGATGATAAAAAAATTATAAGAGAAAATTGCAGTCGTTTAAGAATTTCAATAATTTTTCTAGTCTTTCTTTAACTCCATATTTCTGAATTTCACTCTATCAAGAAAAAGAACATAACATGTTTGTATATAGATTTCCAAATAATGGACAACAAACCACTAAAAAACACAAAACTCGAACCATCGCTCGTTGACACGCATGGCCGGGCGCTTTGCTTACGCGGCCGTGTGAACTTACGTTTGCTCCATCAATTCGTTATGCCTTGCGCGCGGCAGCGAGGCTTCAAGGGCGTGGCCATGCGTTTCTATCCCTCCACGCGGCCGCACAAACATATCACCTTGAAACTTTCAACATAAAATAATATTGTAAAAGACGTTAAATTTAACTCTATATGTTTTAATATTTTTATCATTGATTTTCAAGTAGCTTCAATCATCAAGATGCCGTCTAATTTGTGGATTTGTTTTTCAAGTGCCAAATGGCCGCACAAGCTTTTTTTTTTTTTTTTTTTTATAATCTACATCTCTAGCAACGTGTCTCATCAATATGTTGAATTTAAATTTTCAAGCAAAAGAAAATATACCATAGGTTAAAATTAAATGAACAGATTCTTTTCACACAAGTGGTCACTTCTAATTGATTGGAGTCTCCTTTTCATCATCGCTATGCATCATCATCATGTCATATGACCAACTTTATTCAAAGCAATCTGAAAAAAATAATAACAAAAATAAAATGAAATTATATATATAAGCCACCGCAAAGAATAAAACACTTGGGCCCTACTGACCCCCCACCCCCTAGAGATGTGGTGGTGGGGCTGCAGAGCTGCCGACCACTGCTCCTCGGCGGTCCGGATGGCCATCATTCATGAATGCCGCCTTTAGCTGGAAAAGAGGAAAAGCCTAAATGTTTAAGATAAGGGTGCTGTCATATCACATAAATGGTCTTGTCGGGGATCACATGTGACATGACAGTCGATCATTAAGTATTATTACGGTAAGTAACGTGGAATAAATATTAACGAAAAGAATGTTTTATTACTGTTTGATGTGATACAAATTTAAGGGTTAAAAACAGAATTTCACCTATATATATGTACATACACATACACAATGCCATCGTTTCTACTCCTTTTCTTAGTCCATAACTGATATTGCATTAAAATTCCCTTTACCTTACCATGTCTACATTTTCAACTTGTATATGTTATGTTCCGTTTTCACACCTTAATTTTAACTCATCAGTTTTAATTGTAAATAATATAAAACTTTCAACAGCTACAAGTAATAGAGCCAGAAAACTTTTTAATTGACATAAATTAAACCAAAATTTTTAACTAAAACATAATATTACTATTTTATTGGAGTTTAATTTAATTTTTGAAATTTACAGTTTACAAAATTATGAATTCATATAATATTATCAAAATTTTTAATTGAGATGCAGTATTACTATTTTAATATAGTTTAATTCAAATTTTGAAATTTACAATTTTTACAAAATTATGAATTCATATAATATTGTGTTTGAGTTGTTATTTCTTTTGTATTTTAAAATTGAAATATGATATATTGTTTGGGAACTTTAGTTTAAACAAGAACTTTTAGTTCAAACTAAGATTATGATAATATTTTTCTCTTATAAAATTTAATTGCTGTAATATTTTTTATTCAAACCAATGATTCAATCTAAGGTTCTCAAAAGCCTTAAAAATTCAAAAGATAAAATTCAGGGATATAAATATTGTAAAGAAGAACTTTTAGTGAGGGTAAAATAAGAAAAAAAAAAGTGCCAAAAAAAAATAATGTTGGGTTTACATCATAAATAAGCCACTTGAGCCAACGTAGGTGGCAGTCGCCACTATGTGGCTGTTTCCATTAGGTCTAACGTGACTCCACTATTGATAGCTACAGTAAAAAGTAAAAAATTGTTATATTATAAAACTCTCACAGAGATAATTCTTAAACATAAAACTTGAGTTACAACTGAAGTGTATTAGCAAAATTTACCATTGCAGTCAACAAAATGCGCGTTAGCATGATGTTGCATATATGAGCAAATTCATGCAGTAAGTGTTCGGAAAAAAAGATATTGAGCACGTGGATTCGCCTAGTTTTCTGAGAGCATAGCAAACCGTCACCTTCTTCTGCAATACAAACAATAAATGCAGCAAAATAAAATTAAACAAAAAAATCCCAAACGCCTACAGAAAAACAAAAGGTTTAAAGTTAAATTTTTTGCTCAAGGGTTCATGTTAAATTTTTCCCTTAAAAAAGTATGAGTTTTCTTGTCTACTAGAACTGAAATTGAAACAAAATTCCATCTATTCCATTATGGCCGGCTTGGAGACATCAGAGTAGGACCCTCATCTCTATCCGGGTACGATCATAGCTTCATTCATTCATTGAACCTTGGGGATAACCATTAGCATTGAGGTCCCCCTGGTTTGTTAAAAGGAATGACTTTGGTACTTTCCTCATCGAGACGTTTTAATCACACACATGACTTACGAGTTTAGTTTGTCTGAGCAAATTTCATTATTTATAATTATACATGGGATACCCAACTGGCCCACATAATCAAAACCACTAAAAAGTTATGGGGGTACTAAATTTGCAATATAGGATAATTTCAATAAGATATTTTTTTGTCATTTTAAATCATAAGATGCAAAATGTGTTAATTTCTTCCAGTCCTTTTTGTTTTTTTTTTTTTTTTTTTTTTTGTGAGGGGTTCTTCCAGTCAAATTTAAACACTAATTGACACCAATTCCCCCATCAAATTTTGTCTATCATGCACGCTGCCCCTTGAACTAATTTAAGGCATCACGCACCCTGAATTAACATTATATATTACATTTAACCTATAGTATAGTAAAGGAAGTTAGAAAGTAAAAACATTAATTAGCACTAAGATTATCTCCAATACAAATGCTAATAACAATGTTATAGTTTGGCGTTTGACACCGAAAATTATGAAAATGACATAGTTGTATTTGATATCTTTTGAAAGATTAAACCTTTTTTTCTTCTTCATTTATTTCTGTCAATATTTTGGGTCGATGTCCATGAAGAAATATTTCAAAGTGCTTAATGCCTAAGAATTTAATTCAAGAGACTAAATGCTTGGTAACAATTAGTCAATTTAAAATTCCCATGAACAAAATGAGATTCCTAACACATTGCGTAACGTGTTTGAGCCCTTTTGCTCTCCTTTTCGATTCCTACATTATTGCACGCGTCTTGTGGACAACGAATATCAATCTTAAAGAAATAAATGGGGCAGCGTAATTTTGGACTTAATTATACTTAGATAGCTCTATTTCATCTGCAATAATGCATTCATGTCCCACAAACTTTTGTTTTTTGGAATGCAATAATGCCTTCTGTCCTTTTTTTAAAAAATTTTTTAGTTATTATTTTTAATTTTTTGTTTAAAATTACCCAAGACCCCTTTTTTTTCCCCTAAATATCACTTTTACCCCGCTTATTATGTTAATGCCCAAAACAACCTTTGTGTTTATAAAATTATATCCAAAATACCTCCTAATGCAATTAAATTTGTTGAAAGTTTCAATATTACATTTCGCAATATGTAGTATATGTTATTTTAAGTATGATTTAGCTTAAAAATTAAATAAAAAAATGTATAAATAAATATTTTAGTAAGCAAATACTTCAATTATTTTGTAAGTTTTTAACTTTTAATATTGATATATTTAGTATTCCAATTAATGTAAAGTAGGAAATCTAGTTTCTTAAAAAGTTCAATTACATCATAGGGTATTTTCAGTATAATATAAGAATAAAAGGGGTATTTAGGTAAAAACATAGACGACGTTTAAACTATTTTTGCTTTATTAAATAAAAATATATAGGTAAGGATGTGTTGGCAAGACAGTGAGCGAAAGAAACGTGACTTGAACTTTGTTTAGGACTTTTTCTTTCAATGCATGTTTACTTGTTGAAAATAGGAATGAGAATTAAAGTGGTCCCGTAAAAAACACTGCTTTAGAAAACGTTAAAAAGAATGATCACTTGAGATACAACCTCATATCGATTGTGTACATCTATGATTATTAACAATGGTAAAATTTATATCAAAATACAAAATATATATCATATAACATATAGTTTTTAATACAAATTTGATGGCAGCTTTTTCATTATTTTTTCGGATCCTACCATAAAAATCTCATAAAAAGAAAAGTGAAAAGTTGCCTTACAAACAGAGTTTTTGACGATTATATTATCTTAGACAAAATAGCACGTGAAGAGTTGGTTCATTAAGATAAATGAGGATTTCCCTATGGAGGCACTGATTATATGATTATTAAAGAGATTAGAAAAAACACTTGTTTTTTTTTTTTTCAGATTTCTTCTTTATTTTAATGAATTTTTTGCTACAACTGAAAATTAATGTAGCCCATATAGGTAAACTATTATAAATTTCAAGAGTTCTTGTTGGCATTATTTTTTTCCATAAATTGATGTAACTCATATATGAAAACTATTATAAATTTTAAAATTTCTTATTTGCTTTATTTTTTGCAATACTCTCGATAATATAGAATAAGGGACTTTAATTCTTAACAGTATCATGTTTTTATGCATCGGGATATCTGGGTAATTGACTCAATTGTAGTTTAATGAACACTTTCATCAAATTCTTGATTCTTGTATGATAAACTCCTTCCCTCCGCGTGTGTGTGTGTGTATGCATTGTTATAAAATTTTACGAAAATAATTTACTCTGTGAAGACTGAAAAACACGATTTCAACACGTACGTAATACGTTTTTCATGTGAACCCTCAACTGTCAAATGACGTTAGGAGAAGTTGAATGGTTGGTTAATAAAATTGTCAAAATCCGATACCAAAAAAATCAAAGTTAAATTGTCAAAATGAAAGCGAGAGAAAAAGAAGAAGAAGACAAACAAAGGAGTCGTCGTAATCGATAATAAACCAGCGTGGAATAAGAATGATGACCATTGTGGCATAGCCGCCGATTGTGGCATAGCCGCCGATCATGAGTCCAGATCTAATGTCTCATTTTTTTGTCTTTTTGGTTGTCTTTTTTATATTTATTTGACACATCGTTTAAACTTAACAACTTAAGCACATAAGACTTCAATATTAAAAGTAATAAAATAATTCACTTAAATGTACAAGAACAAAAAAAATTGGACAACAGATGAAACATAACGTTTTCTTTATGTGTGTGGTTTTGTGGTCTTTTTCGTTGAAACAAAAAAAGTTTGGTCCAGAGAGCTCTACCCTTCAAAGCCATCCCCTCGTGATTATGGCACGAATAGCTCTCCACATTTAAGGTACATAAAAATTCGGTATCGTACATTTTTCACTTGTTTGACTATTAGTTAAAGAAATAGAAATAATTTAATAATCTTTTATGAAAATGTCGACCGTCAAACGTTTCAAAAAAAAAAAAAACTGACATCGTTAAAAACTGCATAAAATCTTTTCACACTTTGTTAAAAACTTTTCTGGTCGAATCAGCCAGTCTTAAAGAGTTTGACAAAATGAAGGTATAGCAATTGTTTATGAGATGATTAGCCTTAAATATTTACTTTGGGAAATATCCCTCCTCTCATTCGTTTCCAAAAATTCCAATTTTGACAGTACATCTGGTCAAACTCGAGAGCATCCTTTTTGTTAATTTCTAACAGAACGTAAGTTTCGAGGTGAAAAGGTTGAACGTAAGTTTCCCAAGGAATTACCCTTTTTATGGGACCCCGAGGGATCACCTTGAGAACGATAATTAGTTAAGAGTTTTTTTTCTTTTTTTTTTCCTTTTTCTCTTTTTGATTTTAGACCAACTGGAAAATAAGTTTGATAACAATCGTTGGATCTATATACAAACAGTGGTGAAAATATCAGCCACTATGTCCATTTTTTTTATAGCATAAATCGATTTTATCATCTGTACTACATTTTTTTATTAATTGTATTTCAAAAACAGGTCAATTTAAGTATTATTTTCTTCTTTGTTACATTTCTTATGTAACTTTTATTTTATTGATATCAATATCAACATTATTCATTCTGCATACTTTATATTTTATTGGCACCGATTTCATCCTTATGTACAAAAGGAAATCTTAAAGGAAAATACATTGTTTAATAAGACGTTGAAAATAAACTTTAAAACACACGTAATCATGTTGGTAACTGTCTACATTTCATAAAAATATGTCTTTCTTTCTGTTACAATAAATTATAGGAGAAATATATATATATATATATATATGTGTGTGTGTGTGTGTGTGTCTGTGTACGTACATATACTTTTTTTTTTGAAAATATATATACGTACATTTTTATGAATTCTTTATAGAATTAATTAACATGAATATAATGCATGCAATCTAGTATAATTACTATTAAAAAACAAGGTAAGTGCTGTTCCTTTTTACTTTTCGAGAAAGAAAGGGTTAGTAAGTTATCTAGTAATCTTAAAAAAAAAAAAAAAAAAGGCTTTGCATAATACCAGACCGGGCTTTCATGGAAATTTAAATACATTTTAAATATCCTATTAATTGCATATATTCGACGTTACTTTTTCTTTTCTTTTCTTTTCTTTTCTGGGGATTTTCAACGTTACTTCTTCATTACCATAAACAGCCTGAGAATTGAACAATCGAAGGCCGTACCAATAGTGCCCCCACTGCCTTTCCAAGAATAGAAATCATCACAGGCTACATAAATGTATATAAATGAATTAAAGAAATGACAATTCAAAAACAAGAATGAAAATTCATTGTTCTTCTCACCAACCGGTTATTGACAACAATACACCTAACTTCTTAGGAAAATTTTAACCCTAAAAAATCAAGAACAAAGGAAAAAAAAAAAAACCTTAATTTCAAGATTTTTGTTTTGCAATAGAGTACGTTATATTTTCTCTCAATTGGGAAGAATTTATAGTAGTACATAGAAAATGGAGAGTTTAATTCTTTTATTTGTTAGAAAGAATTTTTTCTAAAATTCAAAACTCCTTGTGTTTTGGTAGTATTGTCAAATATTTAATTCGTCTTAACTCAGTGCACTTATTTTCTTAATGGATGGCCTTTGCAATTTTATTTATTTATTAGAGGTAAATAATTTTCTGCCTTGACCTGTTAATAAACACGTAGTAGGTCTCACTTAAAATTAAGCGTCAAAATGATACTTCAAAATATTTTTTCTAAGCCATTTTTTAACAAATTCTAAGCTTAGGGCAAGGTTGACTTTGACTTTAGCCGAGCATGCGTTTGGGAGATCCGTTTTGTTCGAAAATGAGCTTGAGAGGTTTGCCAAGCATGGGTCCAGGAGGTTTATGTGAGGTTGGCTAATTTGGTTAAGCAAAGGCTCGTGTTTGATTTTTATTCCACTCTTAAATGCCTCCCAAAATACCGAACAACAGCTACATTAAGAAATGATTCCTACAAGTATGGCAGAAAGAAATTTAAACTTCTGTTTATATAAATAAAGGGAAAAAATTGGGAAATAACTTATTTATATGTAAGAAATAATTAAAAAGTTTATACAAGTACTCTTTCTAAGCTTTCTTTTCTTCTTCTTTCTTCTTGATCTTTAGTCTCTTAATTTCTTTGACAGGAAATTCAAATGTTTTAGAGTTGAACCGTCTATAGCTGAATTGCTTGAATCTCTAATTTCTATTCATTCCCAAATTTTGATGAAAGAAATTGTTTTTTCATAAATATTCTCTTGGGATATTTATTGTTATATGCCCTCAATTTTAAGTTCATTCAAAATCTATACCTTTGAGTTTTAATCTCATCGAATGTATACCATTAGATTAGATTATACACAAATTTATACTTTAGTTAATAGTTGATTTTGACCTTTAAAATGACTTAATTGTCCTTAAGTAAAATGAGAAAAATTAAAATTTTTAAAAAATAAAAAGAAAACAAAAATTAAAACATACAAAACACCCATTTTTTAGGGTATTATATACATTTTTGAAGTCGAAAACCCTAGTATAAAGTTTTTTCAAATTTATGAAGTTCTCTTATTTTTCTATTTGAGGGCATTTTGAGCAAATTTTTAGATCAATTTTGAATATTGATTAGAAAAAAGTATAAATTTCTATATTAAATCTAATATAAAGGTATAAATTTTGATGAGATTCAAAACGAATGTATAAACTTAAAATACAAGGTATAAAAAGGTAAAGAACCCTATTCTTTAACTAGAGCAAGGAAATTAGAATCATGTACCCGTTTGGTATTTTTTGGTGTTTTTGAAAATGTTTTTACACATTTTTTAGATAAACTTTTCAAAAACACTTTCAATACCATTCCTCAAAAATTTTCATTTTTTAAAACAAAACCATTTTAACTGATTTTGAAAACACTACATTCCAGAAATTTATCTTTAAAGAATAGCAGCAATAAGAAAACAACGAAAAGACTATTTTTTTTAGGACAAAGAAGAGAGTTTTTCAATCTTATATCACAATTAGGAGAATAAAATAAAACGAGAAGTAACTTGTAAGCCCTTTAAAATGATTGATCTCCACTACACTCACTCATGGTAAAAAGCAACCCAAAAAAAATTCAAATAAAAAATTAGTTTGAAATTAAAAAGAAAAAATTACTATTATTATTTTTGTACGAAAGATGTAATTTACCATTAGTTGTGACCGTCATTTTTTAAGGGTATATTTTTTAATAGAATTTATGATTTAATAGTTAGCATATAAAATTGCGTGGAATCTTAATTTATTTTATGATAAGTGTGTTATAAGCTAATCAAAGATCATCATAATTACAAATTATATGTCCAATTCTGATGCTTAAAAAGTGTATCATAAATTACACGTCAAGTCATTAAAAAATTTTAGAATATTTTTTAATTGATTTTTAAGTGCACGTGGCAAAATTTGTTTAGCACGATAACATTAAAATGTTAGCTATTTATTTGTAAATAATAATGCTAAAGATTCCTAAAAAAAGTAATGCAAAAGGCATAGAGCTAAAAGAGAGTCCAGATACGAGTAGGAGGGAAATAACGAGGGAAACTTCGTTGGTACCGAGCATTCAATAGTTTTCCTCCGTGGCAATCCCGTTATTATAAGTAAAAGAGAGGGTAATATTTAAATCTTTTGTCTGTAACGTCACGTTCAGCACTTTGAAGTATGTCCCTAAATTCTATTAACGACATGAACGGTTACTGAAAGAAAATGAATAAATAAATAAAAAGATTGGAAACGAAGTGGAAAGTAACACACGAAGTTAACGGAAGGACGAAGAAGTGGGAAGAAGAAAGAAGAATATCAATTATAGGAGTATTCATTCATTCATTGGTATTAAGTACAAAACAAACCAAAGAAGCTCAAGGACTAGAATTATTCTCTTTTTTTTTTTTCTTTTTTTCGATTTTTGGGTTCCAGAGTTTTTGGAATCCTGAGTTCAGTTTTGGGTTGGACTCTTTTTTTCTTTTTTTCTTTTTTTTGTTCTTTTTTTTTTTTAGCTGCAGCTCTCTTTTTCTCTCTCTCGTCATTGCCCATTTCTCCTCTTCCTAAGTTAATTCTCTCTGTGCGTTTTTATTTATTTATTTTTTACTTTTTTTTTTTTTGTGTTCTTCCTCCGTTCGCTTATCGATTTGTGTTGGCGTTATAACCAAAGTCTACTTCTCTGAACCGTTTTTCCGAATTTCTGGTAAAATTCTGTTCGCAGAACCCAGTTTTTTTTCCTTACTTCTCTGCTATTTAATTGTTTATTTTATTTTTGTTTTCACTTATTATGCTCTTGATTCCGTTTCTAAGATTTCGGGTATTTTTGTCTTGTTTTCTTGGGAATAAGCTTTAAGATTTGTTCAAATAAGTCACTATTAAGCTCTATATTATTTGTTTGTTTTGTTTTGACAGATTATGATTATCGTGCTCGTTAGCTTAATTTGCTGATTTCAGGTTGAAATTGTCGATTTTTTTTTTTCTTTTGTAATTGTAATTGTTTCCTTTCTGGTTCTTTTGGAACAGGGAAGGTTTGAGCAAGGATATATGTACGGGACGGCACCGTTTTAGAAGCTGCACTGTTTTGGTGGATTTGAATCTGTGAAGAATCTGGGGGGAAGATGACTGTGGAAAGGATTCTACACGTGATGCTGAATGGTCAAGTGGGCGGCGAATCGTTAGTTGATTCGATTAAGATTGCGGTTTTACCAATTGCTAAAGTCCTCACAGTGTGCTTCTTCGGGTTTCTTATGGCTTCCAAGTATGTTAACATCTTGCCTGCCAATGGCAGGAAACTGTTAAATGGGGTAAAAATCCTTTTTCCTTTATGACCCTTTTAGCTCTTCTAGTACACACGTGCGCGTAGGTCACAATTTTAAATTGTCATATTTTCATCAAGTTTCGGTAGGTTGTTTTCATTTACTGCCACAAAATTCTCCCGGTCATAATGCACTGCTACTGCTGCTGATTACTCTATTGTTGAAGTGGTTAAAATTTCGAATGGCGACTGATTTTGCGAACCACATCTTGCAGTTGGTGTTTTCACTTCTGCTTCCATGTTTGATATTCTCTCAACTTGGACAAGCCTTAACTCTTGAGAAAATGAAGCAGTGGTAAGAGTTTAACTTCTTATTTTGATTCCTATGGAATAGAATGTGTACCACATTGGACACTCATTGGTGTTTTCTTTCTGCAGGTGGTTTATACCTGTGAATGTTGTTCTGGGTTCTATGTCAGGTTCAATGATAGGTTTCACTATAGCCAGCCTTGTTAAGCCACCATATCCTTACTTTAAGTTCATGATTGTGCAAATTGGAATCGGTAAGACGCTTATCACCATGGTACTAGCTTCTCTTTGCATTTTAAGGTTTTTCCCTCTTGGTTGAATTGTAAGAGTTTGAATCATCCATCACTGCTTGAAGTGCTTTAGGGCAGTAAATTTCCTTATGAACTGCACCATGGCTTCCTTGCCTTTCTGCTTTTTGTGTATGCACTTATTTTGGATTGCATCTTAAATTCCAACGCAGGGAACATTGGAAACGTGCCACTTGTCTTAATTGCAGCTTTATGTAGAGACAAAAACAACCCTTTTGGTAACACATGTAGCATTGATGGAACTGCATATATTTCATTCGGCCAGTGGGTAAGTGAGCTTATAGCATTTTGAACCGAAATAATAGAACTCATTGATTGTCAGATTGAGAATTACGTTCTGATCCAGTTATTACTGTATTTTCTATGACCTCTTTTTCACATAAGTTTTAGTTCTACTTCACCTGATATTAGTCTTAACTGTCACCAATCTTGCTGTGCTTTTTAGGTTGGTGCAATTATCCTATATACGTATGTATTTCAAATGTTTAAACCGCCTCCTGAAGGTTCCTTCGACTTGGATGATGCACCTCTTCCTATAAAATCCCAATCAACAGATGAACCTCCTGAGGAAGTTCCGCTGCTTGCAGATGAGGAGGCTGCACAGACTAATCCAGATGCATCGAAAAAACAAAAAGTCAGAATTAGCTGATTATAATTTCTTTTCAGTCCTATGTTCATTATTTGGTTTTGAACTATATAAGCAAATTAAATTTTTTATTCTTTGCAAAAAAGAAGAAAAAGTTAATTAATTGTTGTCAAGTGGACAACTTATACCATGTAGACTATGGAGAAAGCCAAATAGGCGCCTAAATGTTGAATTAGCATTGATCCGTAATAACGGCTAATGGATGGCTTTACACGATTTCATGCCTAACTATCTTGTCAACTTCAATTCATATGCTTGGACTTGGGTCATTATGAGATGCCAATTGAAGTGTCTAATTTATGCTATCTGGAATTTACTTTTTTGTGTTCTTTAGCATTGTTAATTGATCTTTTAAAAAAGTGAACTTTCTGATGACATTCACCTATTTCTTTAGAATATGGTTTTGATTAATCATCATGATTCTTGCAGATAAGAGATTTCCTTAATTTCTTATATGACAAATTGAAACTCAAACAAATCCTTCAACCTCCCATAATAGCTTCTGTAAGTGGGTTCGACTCTTTCTAATTGATTTAGCTACTGTTTCGGTTTTTCATCCTCCAAAATATCTATCTACACTGTCTAACTAGTATGCTCATGTTTGCCACAGATTCTAGCCATGATCATTGGAGCAGTGCCATTCTTGAAGAGCTTGATCTTTACAAATGATGCTCCATTTTTTTTCTTCACAGATAGCTGTATTATTCTCGGGTATGCTTTATTGAATCCTTATGTAAAGAAAACTATAATAATGCCTTCCTTTTTTTTTAACCTTCTTTGAGTCCTGATTTTGTGGTTCAAGTATCCCTGCTAGTCTAGGGGACATGCATATACATATATTGTACTTTCAACTTTGCAATATATTATGCTGCCAATTCATGGTGTGTACCGAAACCAATGCAATAGGGAAGGTGAAAATAATTGGTTGTATTTTTGTTCATGTATGCACTTAGAGTTTACTAAGATCTTGGAGCTTATTACATGCCTGGCTTGGGAAGTGCTTCCTTTCACATGTATATGCTTTTACTTTCTTAAGTGAGCATTGTAATGCGAGCATTTATTGAGTTGATTTAGGTTTCTTTACAAGTGTTCAATTCGAATCTTGCCCAGCAAGTATTATTGCCTTCAGGGGAATGATGCTCGAGTGGATATATCAACACTTTTTTAAGTAATTTTGTTTAAATTGTTGGAGTATTTGTTGCATCTCTATGTCTGTTTTGACTTTTGGAAATGTATATTACAATCTAATAGTGTTGGTTGTTATCAGGGAGGCCATGATTCCGTGCATTCTTTTGGCATTAGGTGGCAACCTTGTAGATGGTAAGCTGACTTCTAACCTTGCAGTTAGTTTGATATCTTCACATTTTGCTATGCATGCTTAAAAGTTCTCTTGGCTACTGTGGTTGCATGGTTTTGCTAATAAACGTTGGTATGGCAACTTGAGATGTATCCCTCATGATATTTCTATGTGTCGCTAACAGGGCCAGGAAGTTCAAAACTTGGTTTTCGAACAACCGCTGCTATTGTTTTTGCACGGTTAGTTTTGGTGCCGCCTGCAGGACTTGGCATTGTAACATTGGCAGATAAGCTAGGCTTCCTTCCTGCTGGAGATAAGATGTTTCGATTTGTCTTACTCCTCCAACATTCAATGCCCACATCTGTCCTGGCCGGTAAGAGACCTTACTAATTATGTATAATTGCCGTTATAAAATCCCCAAAAGATTACAAACAAGCTGCCTCATCGTAACTTAGTATTAAATTGGTGTATAAATATAAAATGTAGAGACAAAATGCAAGTGCTACTACCAGGGATCCCTTATTCCAATATCAAATCTTTTAAATTGGTTGATTTGTGTATTACTATTAGGATAGCGTTGTGTATGAATATGGTGAAATTTTTGGGTGAAAACAAGAAATTTAGGCATGTTATTATAATCCTAAAAATTAGTAAAACTAATCTGAACCAGGCATCTGATTTTTTTCGATTGATTTCATTTTTAGTTCCCCAACTTTAGCTAAATCTCATTTTAGTCCTTAAGTTTTAAAATGTCTCAAAACGAGTTTTAGAGCTATTAATAGGAGGTTTGGCAAGCATGGTTAAAACCAAATTTTTGGTTATCAAATACTATAAAACTCTCACATACTACAGTAAAAGCAAAAAGTTGCTACAGCGTAAAGTTGTGACATGCTACAATATTTTGAACTAAAAAGTTAGTTCTAACCATGCTTGCTAAATACCCTGTACATTGTCCCAAACTAGTTCTTTCATCCATTGGATTGTTAGAATCTCGATGGAGTTTTATTTAAATATTTAAATTGAAAACAAGATGTAATTAGAAAAGTTCTCAAAGGAGTATAAGGCTTCTCTTAGAAGCAAACTTCTCCTAGAAGCAAGCTTCTTCAAGAAGGAGAAGCTTTAGAAGCAAGCTCTTTCAAGGAGTAGAAAGCTTCTCATGGAAGCAAACTTCTCCAAAAAGTAAGTTTCTTCAAGAAGGCGAAGAAAGCTTCTCATGGAAGGTTAAGCAATCCTAATATCTATAAATAGATGCGTAAGGAGAGCAAATCATCATTCCATTCATCCATTCCATTTCTAACTCTCGACTAAGTTTTAGAGAAAGAAAGGCTAGAGAGAAGTGTTTTCCATAGCCATCACTTGCTTGTTTATGTGTTGAGAACATAGCAAGGTTTTAAAACTGTGAGTCTGTGATTCATTCCTAAACCCTTGACACCCACACGTTTGTTCAAACAATCGGGAGACTAGAGGTGGAAGAGTTGTAGAATCAAAGAAGAAGAAATTTCTAAGTGATCAAATTATTGACCTAATCGGATGCAGTAAAATTCTTATTCTTGTTATTTTATATAGTAATTGTACATTAATTAATATAGCTATAGAGTATAGCCAAAAGTTTTATAAAAATTTTTTGTCATACATGGTTCTACCGGTTTCTTTGTTTTTCATTGATTTGTTGGTCCAATTGTTGGTTTTGGAAACTGAAATCTGTGAAAAACAACGGAAGCGGTAAAACCGCGTATAACAAAAATTTTTATAAAACTTTTGGCCATACTCTAGCTATAGTAATTAATGTACAATTAATATATAAAATAAAAAAGAATAAGAATTTTACTGTCGTCCAATTAGGTCGATAACTTGATCGCTTGGAAAATTCTTCTTCTTTGATTCCACAACTCTTCCACACCTTGTCTCCTTATTATATGAACGGACATGTGGGCATCAAAGGTTTAGGAATAAATCATACACTCACAGTTTTAAAACCTTGCTATGTTCTCAACACATGAGTAAGCAAGTGATGGCTATAAAAAACACTTCTCTCTGGTCTTTCTTTCTCTAAAACTCAGTAGTTGAGTTACAATTGGAATTGATCAATAATTTGCTCTCCTTAAGCATCTATTTATAGATGCTAGGATTACTTAATCTTCCATGGTAAGCTTTCTTCTCCTTTAAGAAGCTTGCTTCTAGGAGAACTTTTCTTCCATGAGAAGCTTTTATCTCCTTTAATAAGCTTACTTCTAGGTAAAGGCACAAGTCGTGCTCTAATAAGTAAAATTACAAAATCAACCTCCATTAAATCTCAAACAGTCCTTTCATGCCTTTTTTTCAACGAGGACTTAGCAGTCAAACAGACAAAAACGCTAGTTTGAGACAATCTTATCGATCGGGCTTGTTCTAGGATGTTTGAAAAGGCAGTAACCAAAATGGAAATTTTCCTACAATTCAAGAACTAAAAGACCCTGTATTTTTCTGGCAAGTTGCTGGACTGTCATCACATCAGGGATTTCATTTCCAGTTTTCATTCTATGAAAACATACTTTATATTGGGTTGCTATGAGAAATGAAAAGGCATTGGGGTTACTTTGCAATTGATCAGTGTCTTGTTATTTTAGGTGCTGTGGCTAATTTAAGAGGCTGTGGGAGGGAGGCAGCTGCAGTGTTATTCTGGGTTCACATTTTTGCCATATTCTCAATGGCTGGATGGATTGTTCTCTACCTCAACATTCTCTTCTAAAAATACCCGGCATCAAAGAGATCTATCAAACTTTTGACCTCTTTTTGCTACCTGACTAGTGTCAATGTAAAACTAGCTAAAGGGGGAAATTGTAAAGATGGAAATCCATTTTTTTCTTCAGTTGAAAGCCTATTTTCTCTGTGCGTACCGATGAAGTCGTCGGCCGGAGGAGGGAGGGAAGAGAGCGACCGCAGGGAGAAATGCAGCAAAGAGGGCCATGAGAATATAAAGAACTTTTGATTCCATTATTTTTTATTGTCATTTGTTATTTATTAGTTAGAAGTGCATGACTATTTAGTACGGTGGGGACGGGCCAAGGGTCGTTCGAAGACTTTTGAATCCAATTATGTACGGTTGTCAATTTAGATATTATCATTGATGCATTTTTCATAATTATTGTCAGTACAACTTATATAAATATATAATATATAATTGGATATTTTCATTTGGCTTTTGGTATCGTTCAAATGTATCCGCTATTCTTTCAAGTCTTAAAAAGAAAAAAGAAAACTGAAAGGACAAAGAAAAAACCGGATCAAGGTTTTTTTTTTTTTTTTTTTTTTTTTTCCTTTACCCTTAATAAACAATCATTTTTTTTACATGACAATATTGTTTTTGTAAAGATGTAAAAAATACATTTAACAATTTTTAATTGTTGTTGGAATGATATTCTAGTTGCAAGCTGCAGAATCTATTTTATTAGTCAATCAGATATAGCCTTTGGAATTTAATTTAACTTCTTTTTTTTTTTTTTCAATTCTATTTACCACTAAATGATATTATGCAAGAGAGAGAGCAAGGAAGAGAGAAGTTAGAGAAAAAGAGAGCACTGGGGTTGGTGGACCGGTGCCTCGCCGATCAGATGAACTGGCCGATCTATGTGATGCCTTCATGCCACCGGGGGAGAGAAGTTTGGTTCGGGTCGGAGTATGGCCGCTAAGCTGAGAAAGGAAGGATCGGCTTATTGGACCTGTCATAGGTGGGGGGGAGCATTGTCATCATCTACCAATTGCCGATGTTGAGGGGCTAGCCATGGTTGGAGCTAGTCTACCAATCATCGATGTTGAGGGGCTAGCCGTGGTTGGGGCTGGGTTCGTACTGCCTGGTGAGGGTGGATGACGGTGGGCATGGTCTGGCCATGAGAATGGCAGACGAGGGGCCGTGGGTTCTCTCAGGTGGGTAGGTAGCTAGAGTTGGGTGGCTAAGGCTTCTAGGAGGCTGGCGTCGAGGGATCTCGAATCATAGGACTGCAGTGGAGGCCGCGATTTATCTGGGACTTGGTTTTATGTTTGCTTATGTAGTTGTTTCAAGTTGTAATAAAAGAGGTGGTTTCCCCACATCTTGATGCTATTTTTATGTTCCTACACCCGTTAAAGGTGGAAGCTGTTTAGATGTTGAGCTAGACGGTAGTCTAGGCCTTGTCATGTGTATCCTTGGCTTGAAGGGTTTGGTTTTTGTTCATTGTGGAAGTAGAAGGTAGTTCATATGGAGCCTTTATGTATGGCAAATTGTGTTCCAAACCACTTACGAGTCAAGGGTGCGGTTAAATTGCCTAGTCATGTGAAAGGCACCCAATTTATGGCTTTTTATGGCTTTGAATTTGTGTTGTATACTTCCCCTTTAATGGCTCTCAATTGAAGCCTTCATGGCTGATTATCCAAAAAAATGATGTCATGCTATTGTTGGGTAGGCTTTTTTTTTTTTTTTTGGGAGGTAAGGGCCCCTCCTCCCTTGTTTTTCTCGTCGTTTCCACAAATGATTCATTAAAGTTGACCAGTTTATTCTATTCAATAATTAAAGGGGAGTCATTAAAAAAATTAATGGCCTTAAAAGGGAATACATCTAGTTGGTTTTTCCTTTTCAATTCTCTTACATCCCTCTTCCATTAAAACAATTAAAAGACCTGGCGTTTCTAATTTTCATCAAAATTTAACAGCTAGTATTTGGATCAAACATAAGAGAGTGAGTGCCGAACTAAATTTCAATTTAGTTAGACCTCAAAATTAATCATTGGTTATTAAAAAATAACAATAAAATATGTAAAATAGAATTGCTACAAGCCTACATCCGCAAAATCACGCTTTATCACGTCTGTTTTGATGAGAAACCGCAATTCTGATATCTTTCATAAGAAACATCGGTGTTCGATACACACTTCCGAGAAAAAGCTTTCTGCCTCAGGAACTTGGGCGATGTGGGAATGTGAGGTGAGCAGAACAAATAACATAGGAGATTAATAAACTACAATCTTTAACTTGATTTTGTTTTCGATTGTGCAAATACTAACATTACAACAAAACCCCGCACCAGAAATTCCGTGTTAAAACTCGTTACAAGGAACATACTACTCTGGCACCTTGGTCCTTGCTAATAAGGTTGCATTTTGACAGTAACACGGCTCATGTAGAACTCATACTCAACAAACTAACCATCCATAAGCAGACCAAGTATCATTTTTGCACTGTTAAGTTCAAGAATAACTGTGCATGAAGCGACGGATGCGCAAGCACAATCGAAACGTCAATGAGTCAAGACTTATTTAAATAGCGACATTTAAACAACATGGTTATGGAAGCTCAAACAAAAAAATTTCCATTAAAGCTTCGACTCATTCTTGGTGCACTCGTAAGGTGCAAAAACAGTTGAGCAAACCACACAATAATACGTCAAGATCTGTAGCCAAGTTAATATACCAGTGAGTAGGTATTTAAGGCCAAAACGACAGGAATGAAAACCACCACCAATAATTAATGTATTTACCATGCTACTCGAGAAACTGCTTAGAAAAACGACCACCATCTACGGCCTCTACCCTCCCTCCAGTTAGATGAAGAGTTGGAGACATGAACATGTCGTTGTTGACCCCATTCAGGTAGGATGGTGGTCCTTGTCGGTCCCCTTCTCTCAGTTCCCCCATTTCCCATCCACAAGACAAGAACAATGCCCACAAGACTGACAATTGGAGCAGCAGCTAGAAAAAACCATCTTCCTCTACTGCTCTCTCTGTCAGAGCCATTAGCTGCAGGCTCTTCACTTATTGGCTCTCTCTGGTCTAGTCTACCTTCACTAAATTCCCGCTCTTCATCTTCTCTATCAGAGAAGGTAACGGAACTGTCCTCGTCGGTGATATTTTGACGGACATCATGAGTCTCCACTCTACTCCTGATGTTTCGTTTCCCCTCTTCATAATCTCTATCGTCAGTTGGCAGCTCGTATCTACAAAGGGGGCATGAATTTCGAGAGCTCAACCATGGCAAGATACAAAAAGGGTGATAAAGGTGGTCACAGGGGAGACGATTCACTTCCACGCCAATGGTTAATACATCCTTGCAAATTGCACAGGCTAAGCCATCATGCTTCCCGTGTTCCTCACTAATGACTATGCGGGGTAAACTCTTCACAAATGACAATGCTGCAGGAGGAGCTCCTCGTCTTGAGTTGTCATCCTCGGCAAGATGCTGAAGGAATTCTTCCAAACCTTGTGCATCAAGATAATCCGAAGGGTCCCCAAAATCAGGCACCCAAACTGGTTCCTCCAAGTTAGCAAAGATGTCACGACTAAGAGTCGTGAGATATTCAATAGAATCAGTGCTTTGTCCACCTCGGCTTCGAGATAAAAAGTCTTGCATACGAGCTCTGGCATCTGTAGATTGAATCATGCCTTCCTCAGCATCACCTTCTTCCCACTCTCCATCTTCCTCCTCCCCTTCTTCTTCCTCTTCTGCTTCTCCTCCATGGTGATCTGAGTTCCAATGGTTCAGCCCAGCATGCATTGGATCAATATCCGTGTCACTTTCAAAATCACTACCTTCGTTTCGTTCGTTAAACGTCTCTGAATCCAAGAAACCATTCAGGTCTACTGAAGCATCGGAATCCCCTCCATAAGTAGTAAAAGAAACGGCATCACTTTCACCGTGGAACCCCCTGTGCCGACCAAAACTAACATTTGATTCAGTTTCACCATACAGAGAATCCACATTATCAAAACCATCACTCTCAGTGTCAGAGAGCACCCGCCGCCATCTGCCAGACCCTCTTGGGGTAGTACGAGTACTTGTGCGCTGGAATAACCTGCTACCAGGTTCAGCTTCTATTGATGGATCCTCACGTCCTGAAATGTTCGGCTGATTTTGCCTCACCAGATTAATCATATGCGAGAATTGTTGTGAAAAGCGATTCTCTGTGGACTCACTACTGCTGTACCTATTTCTTCTTCGGCTAGGTGGCCTCCTCCGACGAGATTCACGTAGCGGAGTTTCAAGATCTTCAAGGAACAAAAATTTACAGTCGCCACAGATGCTAATATTTTCGAGATCACCAGTTGTCTCATTATCAGGTGAAAGGATCTTTTGGCATAAAGAGCATACTGCATGGACAGATTGGTCAAGAACCAAGCTACCACCTGCACTCCTTTGGGCATGGGCCTGAGGCAACTCTGTCGACATTCTTCGTGAGTGCAAATCTACAAGAACCTAGAAGAAAAAGAGTAATAAATGACGAAAGTGCAACCAATAAAGGTGAGAAGAAAAGGCACTTAGAGAGAAAACAGGATAGATTGATGACCTAAAAACTCTATGCAACATTCAGTTCATGTATATGATTCGATATCCAGAAGAGGAAACAACTAAATGAACTAGCAGAGAAGTGGCTTGAATAGTTAAAAATTATATGCAGTACGTTTAGCTTTAATGGTTAGTTCTTTTCCTTTTCCTTTGCTTTAGGATAAGCAGTAAACTTTCTAATTAAACAAAAGCAAAAGAACAAAAACAGACTCAATCCCTCTAACCCAGACCATTTTTTTCTTTCAAGACAAATCACTCATACCAGAGCAATAACCCAACAATTGAACACATATTACAGTGACTAATAGAAAACTGCACCAGACACAATTTTACACAGCCTCTTGGAACTTCCAAAAATGTGTTTTGGTTTCTACAGTTGTGTATTGACATAACACATGAACAATATGAACGTATAAAAGGTATTCTTTGCAGCACAACGGGAGGCATTAACCAGATGCAGTAACAGCCCAGCAAAAACCTGAGCTTTAGTGGGGGACATTGGCCTCCAATATGAACTTGACCAGACAGGAACGAGATGAAACATTAAGCAAGGAGAGTAAATATGATTTACAAGAATCCAAAAAAAAAAAAAAAAACAACTACTAAAGAAATAAGATGGAATACTCAGTATTGATGGTAATTTTCACTTCAGAGACTTCTCCTTTACCAAGGAAACTGGTGAATTAATACCAATAAACAAGTATCTTTATGTTCCACATCAAGAAATTGTAATAAAAATAACCTTTATCTCTTATAGTAAAACTTTCTCTAAAACGTCAGTCATTTTATTTATTTCCTTTATACACATTTCTCAATATAAGAAACCAATTTTGGAGTGTGGTTGGGTTTGTAATGAGGATGTAGAGTAGAGGACTTCAAGTTCAACAGAGATGGAACTTCAATTGTCACTATCTTTTTTGTGACCAATAAAAACAATGACACCACCAAGGGGACAATTAGCAGAGAGATGAATGCATAGGAAAAACAAACAGGCCATTAAGAAGAAGCAGCTGAGGCTATCATATGCACAGATGATATCGGTAGAGCTTTCAAATTGAGCCTGTTTGGCATCGCTCTTCTAAGAAAACTCTTCTAAGAAACTAGTACCAGAGTTTCAATAAGGTCTTATAAACTTCCTTATAACATCATTATTGCCCATCACAAAATATATATATCATTTTTGGCTTACTAAGCTCTTTAAAAATGTGGTTCCAAACCAACCTGAAAAGCTGCAACTTTTACTTTTCTTCTAGAGCTACTTTTCTTCTACTGAATAAAGCATAAGCAAAAGCGATTGCCTTCGATCAAAAACAGAAGCAATATCATAAATCTAGTACATTACTTAACATGGGCACTTTGAAATCTCAACTAGTAGCTCTCCTTTAGAAAAGAATCTTATAACGACAATTGTTCCACTTCATTAATAGTGTCACATTCCAATCTGTGCTAAATGATTATCAAACGACGCAACATATGTTAATCACCCTTAATCATATTCAAACCCCAATTTTCTTCCAGCACTTTTTCCACCAACACGAGAAAAATTAATATCCATGACCAAAGAAATCCTCATTCTTAACACAGTATTTAGCAACACATCTACTGCCTTTTTTATTCTCACTTGCTCAACATTTCTTTTCATTTCAACCAAACAAAAAAAAAAACCCCCGCAAACAATGATACAAAAACTAATTGTTCGAAAAACCCAGAACAGAAAAACGCAGGAAGCAAAACTTTAGAGAAAAAAATGATGGGTTTCGAATATTTTACCAGATGAGATTTGTAAAAGGCGAATCCGATGCGATCGTTTGGCGGTGGGATCTTCTCAGAGGCGAAAGATTGTATTTGTAGGCAATATTATTGATTTTTCCTTTTTTTTTAAAAGGTCTTCCTTGGTCTTCGTTGTCGTTTGCCCACTAACGACGACTCGATAACAACAAACTCGGAAGCTCAACTCGGTAACTCATATTCCACCACCAGAAATTCGATCGAAAAAGATCTGGGTTTTGTTCACTTTTGTTGTCTAAAGGAAACTACTTTGTATTTGTTGATTTTTGCTCTGTTTCTTTCTTGCTATCCTCTCTCTCCCTCTCTCTTTCGAGTCCCTATTCAATTTGACAAATAATTCGGAATTACCAAATCATGAAAGTATCTTTACGCTCGAAATTCACTACGAAATCACTCCCGAGTTCATGCCACGCTCCGTATAGCGCGTGAGTCATTAAAGGTTTTTGTTGATTCCTTTCCCATCCATTGGGCTCCTCCTTTTCTGATGTTTGTACTTTTGAGGTAATTGCGAAATCGCCCCTCCATCGGTATGGCAATGCACAAATGTCGCCCAATTTTTTCTATTGTTTTGTTACTTTAGTCCCTAAAATAATATGTTATGATATCTTAGTCCTTGAGTTCTAAGGAATAGTCGAACGTTGTCACTTCAACGACTTTGACGTATCTTACATAGTAAATTAAAAATTTAATTGCTATACATCAGTCATCATTCTAATAAAATTTGATGGGACATATTGTGAGTTAAGACACTGTGTTTTAATATAGAAATACAGTTAAAATTTAAAATTAAAACTTAATCATTATAACATATGAGAGCATTATGTTATAATGTATGAGAATTTTATATTATAATAATTGAAACTAATAAATTTCAACTTCGTTATTAAATAAAATCAAAATAATGTTAAAGACAACAACTATAATTTTAAATTTTTCACTAATTAATGAGAAGTAATGGATGCTTCTTAATTGATGTGGTAATTTCTAAACACCTGCTAATAAAAGAATAACAACTCATAAGTTGGTACCAAAGCTAAGATTAGAGAACTAATTTGAACATTTTTTCTTAACATTAATTCTAGAGAACTAATGCTTTTTGTTAAATTGTCAAGATTTTGCATTTTTTATAAATATGTGAGTGAAATTGCCTTAACGTTAAGTTCAATACCAAAGTACCACCATAGTAAAACTACAAAAAGGAAATGCGTCGTGTGTTTAATGTCCCTTCTTTAAATAAGTCAACCCTTATAAGAAGTGAGGGAGAGAAAGGAAATGAGAGTTCTGACTCGAGCCCTAGGCCGTAAATTTTTGTCCATGATTTCATAGTGATGATGTTGAGATCGTTTTTGGAGGGATTGTTTGGTGTTGCAAAGCGCATGTGTCAATTCTAAGGCGAATTAGGGTGTGGTGTTAGCTGTTTTAGACGCATCGCTCATTCAACTTTCTTCTTCTTTGACGTGTGTTGAGAGTGAGCTCGGTGCCACTACCGTGGAGCCTACTCCGAGTGGTCAGTCAAATAGCTCGTCAAAACTTCAAGGGGCATACACCAATCCCGATGAGCTTAGGTCTCTTGTTCGATGTGCTTCTCAAGGCTCCCCAAGCCCCACCTCAACAGGTTGCCTCCTCGAATTAGGCACCAGCTCGGGTTGAATTCTTCTTACTTGAAAGTAGACTACTACTCGTCATCACTGGCCAATAGATGGCAAACAACTTGCCATTGGATGGGAGGCAATCCATCGGCAGAGGGACATGAGACTTGTCTTTTGTCACCTGACACGTCTTGATGTGACACTCGAGTCATTGACAAAACCCACCTAACACCTGGTCCAAGTGGTAGTCTATAAATAGGATGCATTTATTGTATTTTGGGACATGCTCCTTGCCACCACCGAACAAGCTCTCGTCCTCTACCGACCAACCCCTGCCTTGAGCATCGAAGAGCCCTTATCTATTGACTGATCTTTTTTTGCCTCCGAAGAATCCCTCCTCTTGCTGCAGGTTTATCTAATCGAGCAAAGATGATCAGGGAAGAGCTAAGCACTGTGCGCAGCCGCATGTGGTATTAATTCGAAGCCAAACTCAGGTAAGCATCAACAACATGATAAAAAACCGACAAATTATGGAAATTGAACAATCGAAATAAAATTGAATAAAACTTATGTTCTTACATTATTGGTCGTTTTGGTTAGGCATGTCCACTATTTCTTTTTTCATTTCGATCTTTCTAAATCAACCAAACTAACCATGATTGGACCAAAAATTCTTATGCACAAGTGTGATTTTTTATTGGTTGTTATTGTAAATTTTGAAATAGTAAAGTATAGCCTAAACCATTAGTAGTATTTTTGAAACAAAAATTTAAAATTGTTTAAGTTTTTGCAAGCGAAAACACTATGACAAAGTAGAACCAAAGCTTTTTGGTTCAAACCTATGAAATAAACAAAGGCTACATGATTGTGGATGTTATCTTTGTGGATTTAGAAAAAAACTTTATCATATTTTATCATTGTTATGTTATTTTAAAAAAAAAAAAAAAGTAAGCCCAAATTAGACAAAATGAATAGTAAGTAATTTAGTTTGATTTTTTTTATCTAAAGGAAAAATATCCAAAATACCCTTATGTTTTGCTTACATATGACTTTTGTCCATCTTATTATATAAATACCCAAAACATCCCTTATGTTTATAAAATTATCTTCAAAATACCCCCTGAAGCAATTAAATTTTCAAAAATTTTAAGATTACTCATCACAATCTATATGAAATGTTATTTAAATATGACTTAACTAAAAAATTAAATAAAAGGCACTTTAATTATTCAAGTAAATATTACAATTAAGCAAATACTTCAATTGCTAACCAAACCAACTATTAACACCCTACTTGCTTAATTGTTTTTTTACTGGTTTAAGCTCAATAACTTATTTGCTATGGCATTTGTTTAAAAAAACAAATAAACAACTTGATATTTCTTACATAATAAATAAGGAAAATGTGTAACAGAATGGCTATAGCATAATTTTAAGCTTAGGGCTGGCAAATCGTGTTACATGTTATGTTCGTGTCAACACGACACGATTACATCGAACACGAACACGACACGATTAATAAACGTGCTTAAAATACAAACACGAACACGACACGCCTATAACACGCGTAACACGACATGACACGATTACAAACACGAACACGACACGCTTATAACACGCGTAACACGACACGACACGATTAACACGATTATTATAGATTAAACACAATTATTAAATTATAATATACTATTTATTTTTTCAAAAAAAAATTAATAACAATAATTTTAAAATAATAATTTTTTTACTATATAAATTCTTATTACTTATAATTATAATAATTTTTTATTTATAATTTTAACTATAATAGTTTTATTAGTTATTATTTTAACTAGTAGACAATATTTAATTATTATTAAATGTATTATTAAATGTTTAAACTATAATTCTTTTTTCCAATCTTTAAATTTACAAGATTGGAAAAACAACATCAAAGAGCCTGCACGCACACAAGAAATAGGGAAAAAAGCATTTATATAGAGAAGAATGAGAGGAAGAGTCTCATCTTCTCTCGATGTGGGACTTTTGGGTTAAATCTACCAAAACATAATAGATATATTACAAAGCTTTATTTGACACCAAGCTCTCATTAGTGGGATGGTGGGTTAGTTGCTTTTGATGCTTCTTTGCATTCCTTCCTTCCCACAGTTTGAATCTTATTGGATGCAAGGTTGTGAATTTTTTTTTTTTTAAGTTTAATGGGCTATAAATGGGTTATAAACGTGTCGTGTTGACATGTTTATTGCACGCTTAATTAAACGTGTTAAAGTGTGTTAAACGTGCTAGCACGAATCAAACACATTTATTTTCGTGTTATTCGTGCCAACCCATTTATGACCCAATTAATATACGCGCGTGCCAAACCCATTTATCTCGTGTCGTTCTCGTATCGTGTTAAAAATTACCGGCCCTATTTTATAGCCTTTATGTGCCCTATAAACCCCTCTCCTCAAAAAACTTGAAACGAAATCCTTCAACCTTAAACAATTACCCAAAAATCAAAAGTCTACGGATACAAAAACTTATACTATAGTTCTTGATCTTGATCATTGGATATTTATAATTTCATAATATCTACATACTTTTTGGTTATGATATAATTATGTGTAATTTACCTTAAAAAACAATTGCATGTGATTTAATCTGCTATCAGTAAATATTTTTTTAATATCTACCACAAAATTATCCCCAAAAAATTTAAAAAACAATTGCATGAGATTTAATCTGCTACCAATAAATATTTTTTAATATATACCACAAAATTATCCCAAAAAATGCAAGTTAGCATCATTAATGATAAATCAACTACTTAAAATAAACTAACTAATACTAAATATGTTCTCAAAAAAATAAAAATCAAACATTTGCATTATAAAGAATTACTCGCGTTTTTTTTTCATCTATTGTTTTAGTTTTTCTACAGCCCAAACAGGAAAAAGAAAATTATTGAACAAATTTCTCAAAGAAAAAATATTCCAGAACGTGTGTCGAGTACACCATGGTTTTTCTAGATTGAAGCCTGAAGAGGAGGATAATGAATATTCAAAACCTTATTTTTACAAGGTTGTATGTTGTAAACTCAAATTACAAAAGGGGAAAATATAAAAATACCTCTATTTAATTTTAAGGAGAGAGGGAAATAACGTACAGCATATTTTCAAACTAATTAAAACTGATAGCATGTATCGAGAAAAAGTTTCATAAATAACAGAAAGGTTAAAGGTAAATACTCTTGCATATACTGATATACCAAAAATACCCCCATCAAGCATATCGTTTTTTTTTTTTCCTTCTTCCTTGCTTCCCCTTCATCCCTCTCTTCACTCAGTGTTGCGTAGGGACCAGTTACCAGGTTGATGTCAATGTCAGCATCAATGACAGTTGGAGCCATGAGTTTAGTTTTAGTTTGTGAGATCTATCACCGCCTCATCGTCCCATGTATGTCGTCTGCATTAGAGAAGACGATGTCATAGATGAGATCTGTGTCCCATCGTCATTGCTGTCCTCGCTCATAACACATTTCTAGCATTGGAGAAGACGGAGGGTCAGCAACATAGGTTTTTTTGTATTGTTCGGTAAGGCTGTGTAGAAAAACCGTTGAACCGGACTAGACCGGTGGTGACTAGACCATCCAAAATTTTTATCCACAGTCTGAACTGGATCGGACCAGACCGTTTGTCTATATATAAAAAATTAATATCTTATACCTAATAAAATCATCATTTATCCTTTCAAAAAAAATCCTCATTTATACCATTGATCCCCGACAATTGTTTTATGGATGAAGAATGCAAAATGAGGTAGAAGCCCTACAAGATTCTAAAATAGTCGTGACAAGTAAAATAAAAACTTGTTTACTTTCTTTTTTTATTATTTTTTCTAAAACTTGTTTAAAATCATGTTTCTTTTTTGTTTTTTTTAATTTGCAGAATCGAATGAAGTGCCTCTCATTTTAAGAGCAACATTAACATCCTTATCAAGATCATATCTAGATATAATCACAGCTTACTTTTTCATGCATTGATCACTGGTGTTCACTTATTTTTTAGCTATATTTATTAACTAGATTTTATGTTTATTTAGCATTTGAAGTTTGGATGACTGTTTTATTACATTTACAATTTAAAGTTTAAAAAACTATATTATTATATTTCGATTTTGAAATTTAAATGATTGTATTATTATATTTAAACTTAAAAGTTTGGATAATTGTATTATTTGGATCTTTTGTGCTGTGTTTTATTCTTTTCCTTGTTACTTTTGTTTTTCCTTTTAGAACGTTATTTTTAGTTTCTTATGGTCTGTTTGGTAAATGGATTCAAATTAGTAATTTGATTTGAGTTAGTATGATTTGAATTAAGATTTGAGTTAGTAATTTGAATTGTTATTAAAATTAGCATTTGGATGTGCATTTAAGTTTTAACACAAGTATGAAATAAAATTGAAATTTGTATTTAGAGATATAGTGAAAATAGTTTTTGATTTATTAACAAATCTAAACTTTAATGATCCTAAAAAAGATGTTGTATGGATTTTAATTTATTCCTCTCTTCATTAGAAACACAATGAAAAAAGAATCATCTTAATTGGATATCAAATGAAGAAGTTATGATTTTTTTTCTTCAAATATATGAGAGAGAATTTTTTATTTTTACTGTAGTAGAGATATCCGAATATCAAAAGTTTAGGATGGATAAAATCTTGAATTCTTGATACTCAAAAAATTTAGATTTTAGGGGAAACAAACATGTATCTAAAGGATTCTTGATACTCAAATCTAAATTTGAGTCCATTAAGTTCAAATGATACTTGAAACAAACAGGCCTAGATATTTAGAGTTTTGAAAAAATAAAATAAAATCTACTATAAAAAATCTATTAAAAAATGTCATAAACTACGGTTCAAACTGGGCTAGACTGTTCTAAAACAGTCCAGTCCGGTCCCAACGTTAAACTGTCAGGTCCGATCCCAATTTTTCCCAAACCACCAAAACGGTCTAGTTTTTAAAACTTGGTGGTTAAGGAGCAAACCGGACCATGTACACCATAGCATTTGGAGATAGACGGGAAAAAATGATAAAGAATGAGAAACATGAGATAGAAATAGAGATAAACGGATAGAGGAAAAAGGATACAATTGAAAATTCAATAATTTTTCTACTATTAAGTATTTATTGATTGACATTTACTATTAATTTCAACTCCGCTATTTGTTTTAATTATTTTCTTAAACCTAATACTTTATACAATTTCCCTTGATTTTATATTATTTTATCATTTTTTGCTAGCACTTTTAAATACTAAAGTAACATTCTGGATTCCGATCATGAACTAAATTAGGAAAACAAGTATATGAAATATGAAAGTTGCACCCAAAAAAAAAAAAGGTTTGGGGTTCAAGGATTATTCAATGACTTTCATATAGCAAAACTTTTTTTATGTTAAAACTTTTACAAGTAAATTTCTCTACTAGTCTCAACCTTTAAAAAAAAATGAACATTTGTTCTTCAATTTGTTTATTTAACCGATTTAAACTTTTAATTTTAGTTGCTGAAAGACGATTTTAACAGTCAAACCTTTAATTTTGAACAGAGCAAATTATTGGACATTAATTTTTTTTAACTAAAATTACTAACTACCTTTTAAAATTATTGATATGTTAAAAAAGATAGAAATTAAAACAAAAATTTATTAAAAAGTCTAAAAAAAGAAATCAAACAATCCCCCTAAAAAAAACACAACAACAATATGAAAATTCTTCCTTTGGTCTTCTTCTTCTTCAAACCAAAATCATCGTATCAGGGAAAGAAAAATATCACATGTCCTCAACTACAAACCAAACACCATAAACAAAAAGCAAATTAAAAGAAAATTATCAACTCCTCAAAAATCATTAAGAATCAAATTAAATACGGTGGATTTTTAAAAATGACATTTTCATAAAATTTTTTTTTATCAATGACCTCTTTTATTTTGGTTTTTTTTTTTGTACTAAAAAACAAGCTTTTTAAACATGAAAACGGTTCTATTTTTTTCTGTCATGTTTAGGTTTCTTATCTTGTTATAGGTTTTTTCCTGCTTCCCTGCTCAAAAAAGCATGTTTTTTTGGTGCCAAACAAAAAGAGGACATTTCTCCAATTAAAATTTTTTTTGGCCTGTTTTTCAAATTCTTCCATCAAATACCCGTTTCAAAAACAAACAAAAAGAACAAGTATAATCGATCCATTTGTTCAATAAAAGAAAAAATTGATCCAACGCCAAAAAAAGATTGAAAAAAAAAATGCTCTACACCCACATCAAAGAGAGAAGAGTGGGGCAGGAGGGCTCGGGGTAGCTCATGATGCAATAGCTAAGGAGGGCAATGATGATCTTACGATAGTTGGGCAAAGGCTCAACAGAGGGATACAGGTGGTGGAGGGCAAACTCAATGTCTGGCAGCATATTTTGAAGTTTTTGAGGAATTTGAGGAAATCTTGGTAGTGGAGAAGTTGGGCTTACGTGCTTCTATTTTCGGCGGGTTTTTTGAGATCAAGGGAGTAGCTTGAGAGTTGGCCAGAACGGGAAGGCCGGTGGCAGGTGAAGGCTGGAATCAAAGATGGAGAGGAAGAAGAAGAAACATCTGATTCTTTTTTTGAAGGAAAAAAATATGAATTAGGTTTTTATATTTTATGTTTTTATGTTGTTATGTTTTTTTCTTTTTTTATGTTTTACTTTTTAATGTCTTAATTAGAATATTAAATATTTTACTAAAAAACCCTTACTGAAGATGTCATGTGCATCTCATGTGACCCTCTTTTTAACAGACATTTGTTAATTCAGTCATTTAACAACTAAAATCAAAGGTTTGAGTCGGTTAAATAAAAAAAGAAGTTTAGAGAGCAAAATAACATTTTCGTAAAATATTAGAGATTAATTAGACAATTTACCTTATTTTCACAAATTTGAAAATATCAATAATATAAATAATACAACAAATATTTTACCAATGGCCAAACATAATCACAAGCTATCCATTACAAGAATTATTTCCTTTATTCAAATATAACTTGTTACTAAGAAAATTAAATTATATACGGAATGGAACCCAATATCCCCACCATGTCATTAGAACAAAAGAACTTAGGATACCTAATTATTACTAACTTGTTTACTTAGTGCATACATAATATTTTTACATAATACTTACCAATTTTATTATTTCGTACTTTCATATCTAATTACAATTATCAAATACTTACATTTTTTACTTGGTAAATAGATTATGAGTACTTCTAATTATCCCAATAGGGTAGGGGCCCGAGGGGGTGGGCCCACCAAGTGGGACCCACGTGGGGCTCACACCCTGTAAGGAGGTCGGGCTACTGTATGGTTGGGTTGAAAAATATTTTTCATACATTATTTTCCAATGTTTTGCCCTCCCCTTGACTTCCCGCTATAATGTTAAACAATGAGATTATTGTCATGACACAAAATATGTCAATTCAACACCTTGTAGTGTCATCCCTCAATCACCAATTGCGGATGACGGATAACGATAATGTCTAAATATGAGGTACTCATCACGACACGATGGTGACATGGCATATGGCAGTCGAGACACATTGTAATGGCATCCCTCGAACACTGGAGGCAGATAGGAGATTTGACAAGAAAAAACAATAAATTCTAGATGTAGGAGGAATAAAGAGGACAAAGAAAGAAAGAAAATGCCAATAAGAGCAATGCCTTCAAAGCTATATGCCTATTAAAATTAAAATAACCATTTATTACAAATTATAGTAAATAGGTCAATTCCCAGAAAGAAAATCTAAAGAAATACCACTCTACTATATAGTATAAACAATTATGTAATTTTAAGATTTATAACATACTTTCTTTCATCACACAGCAACTTAAAAACTAATCATTTCCTATCAATTTAAAAAGCAAGAATTCTTAAAAATGACCCTTCATTGGAGAAGTATAATATTATTTTATTTCTTAAATAGCATAAGATTTATGTTATCACTTTCGTTATTATCTGCCAACTTAAAAAATGTACATGATTTTCTATCGATTGTCAAAATAAAAATCTAAAGAAATGCTCCTTTGCTAGAGAGTCATAAATTAAAAAAATAGAACACGACCAGAGAAGTTAAGTATAACAAGTTACTTCAATTAAATTTTCTTATAGCATGAGCAAAGAGCTGGAAACACTTGGTGTTACGGCTCATTATACAAATAACCCTAAAAGTGGATAATATGAGGCTGCAGGGGAAGCATGGCTGCAATGTGTGTTTTGGAGGGAGCTAGCTCTAGCTCGGGCTGTAGCGATTTTGTTGCAGTAAGTTGGTCTTAAAAAGTTTGACAAAGAAAAACTTCAGCTTCTTTTATACCATTCTTTGGTTTGTTTGGAAGAATAGGAACTTTTGGGTTCATGGACATTGTAAGAGCTTGCTCTTCTTGTATCCCATATATTTCCATCCCCTTTCATGTTCCTCAGTAATATCATGTCATGTAAATTAAAATTTAACACCACATCAATTAAATGTCATTTCAATTAAAATGTTTTACTGGACGTAGTATGATATTATAGGAGAGGCACAAAAGAGAACAAGAAAAAGGGTAAAAATGCAAAGTTTGGAAAAAATAGGTGTTTCACTACACAACTTTGTTAAGGGTTGATAAGTCGATTTTATACACTATATAATGAGTGAATACTGAATTTTAAGTAGAAGAGTAGATTTGCTGCAACAGGTCTTTAAGTATCGGGGGCGAGTGGTAATTTTAGACTCTTCGAAAACAAAAATGTAAGATTGGTTTTAAGAGCCGTATGTACGGTTTTGATCACTTTATATGGCTGATATTCATTATGATCGAGGTTTTCATAAAGTTTGGAAATCAAATTCAAAGGTTAGAAACGTCTAGAACAACCACTAGGGGTAAAAAAAAAATCATTTTTCTATAGAAGGGTAAAATAAGAATTTGGACGTCCAAGGTTAAGTTCAGGCAGTATGTAGACAATAAGGAGTCAACAAGGATTACACCTTAAATATGGATAGGTATAAGCTCTAATGAGAGCTTAGACGTATTAAAGATGACATAACAGAAGATTTTCAAAGTAAGGGTAAAATAGTAATTCAGGTTTTGGCAGGTTTTTAATCAATAGAATGGGGAACTGCGGATAACAAGTTTACTATGATGTTTTACAAAATTAAAAATAAAGATATTTATGCTCATTGTCACGTTATTAAATAATAGATTGACTTTTGTCCCTTACAAAAAAAACTTTTACACTATATGCTTTTTACAATAATCAATACAAAAGTAAAATTATCTTAAAAAACATGGCTTGTGGCATTTTCTCAAAAAGTTTTTTATATTGCATATTTCAATATATAATCTAAAAAGATAACCCTTCTGTAAAGCCTCCAATTAAATGAGTGTCTAGGGCCCAAAAACCTAACAGGTAACTAAGTAGGTTACACTACTTAGAAAAGTTCCAAAAGTAATGCTATGAGCCTAAACCATAAATTAAAACCCCACTAAGTCAAAAATACAGGCCGAAGTTTTCTGAGTGTGTCTAGCATAGTAGGCTCTAGAAATTAATTAACCAATTACTAATTAAAACTTGGTTGATTAATAATTAAGGATAGGAAAATAAATTTGAGTTTACCATCTCATAAACACTATCTTAAATCGAACTAACCAAACATAAGTTTACTAAATCACACCTCTTATTAACAAATCACATGCACCTTACGGGGTAAAATATGCAGAAGTTTTACTGTTTCTGTTACAGATGTACTGCTACCGCAACATTTAAAAGACTCAAGAATCATAATATGTTGATTGAAAGTTTATGTAACACTTCGAATTTAACTAAGTGTTACTAGTGTGTAAAATGGTGTATTAGTATGCCATGATGTAATTTGGACTTTATTTAACTATTTTTTAATATTTTCAAATTAATTTCACTTACAATATTTTTAATTGCTTTTAATCGTTTTATTTGTTATTTTAAATTTTTGGAACAAAACAATTTGTCAAATGACCAACAAATCCATTTTGGAAGAAAACCATGTGCGGGACATGGTTTTCCTCTCTAGTTTTACTCCTCTCTCCCTCTATTTATCTCTCTCACTCCCCCTCTCTTCCTCACTCTCTCACGTTCTCTCCCTCTCTCCCTTAGCTTTCTTTCTCTCTCTTTCTCTCCCTCTCACTCACTGTCTCTCTCTCCTCTATCGTTTTAGTTCAAAATTTTGAGTTTAAGCTTCGATTTCCAGTTGAATTGGAAGCTAGGAAGCAGGATTTAATGTCCACAAATGCGAATCAAAGCTTGAATTCGAGGTTGGTTACTAAATTTTTAAATTTTTAAACTTTTTCTCAATTTTTTCATTTTTCCTTGCACATTGTAATCCAAGCTTTTCTAAGCTTAAAGAACTTTTAATATAAGTTAGTTAGACTTAAATCATTTAGAATCTATGCTTAGTTTGATAAAAAAACGGATTGAATCAAGTTTTTTTTTTTTTTTACTCTATTTTTCTCATTTTTTGATTTTTTTGAAAATCTTTATGTAAATCTCGTTTAAATTAGTTTAAAATTATTTTATTATGTTTTTCTATCATTTATATATGTTTTCTATGCCTAGGAACTGAGAAAACAAGTTAGAAATGGGATTTCGAGCTCGGGGAGGCCAAGACTTGAAATATGAAACTTTCCAGATTTTCTTAGTTTGGCAGGCTGGATTTATATCATCAGCAAGCCGAGCTCATAGCGGGATCGGCAAGCCAGACCTAGATGGTTAGCAGGCCAGACTGCTGGTCGAACCAAGGAAACCGGCAGACCGACTGAGCTTTACAAAAATTTATTGTTTTTCACCCGTTTTCTCTGTTTTGGACCCAGATTGAGATTTTAACTTTATATTATGATATTAAGGACATCAATGACACACTAGGATACCATGAAAGAGGTTAGTAGTGTAGAATATCTTACGCTAGATATTGACAAATTTAGTTTATATTTAAGGTTACTCATAGTTCCGTGGAGCTAACGTATAGCAGAGCGGGCAAAGCGGGACTGCCGAATACTGAGGTAGGACTTCTACCCCCTTTCTTTGGTAGCTAGGGTTTTAAATGGTTTTGACCTCAAAATGAATTCTTTCAAAATGTTTTCAATGAATGACAAAAATGATTTTTATCAGTTGTTTTCAGACGTTGTTGAATGATGTGATATTCATAATGAATCGCATAATGAATGTAAAATAACTCACTTGGTGAAATGAGATTTGAATAATAAATTATACCTTAGGACATGATGCCATATTTAGAGATTGAGTCGTGTAGAGTGTGACCTTGGGGGCAAGTCCTGAAACCCAGTTGGGCTACTACAATAGTGATACATATGGTTTACCTAAGAAAAGATAATACAATCATTTTTGGACGAACTATTTTGATAACAATGATTTAATTGAAAATATTAATTTAATTATGTTTTCTAATTAATTTTTTCGAATGTTAAGTTTAATATTCAAATAAAATGTTTTAAAACCTAATCCTACTGAGCCTTTCGCTAACTTTTTATCTGCTTTCAAACCTTTCCCTTCCAAGTGGGATAAAGCTTAGGACCGACTAGGAGTCTACTAAGTGAACTCGTGAGCGGTAGAAGATCCCGAGTAGGTTATTGTATTAATTAATCAAGGCATGTAAATATTTAACTTCCTTTTTGCATTCAACTATGGTTGTAATTTCAATTATTGTTGATACAATGTGTGTGCACAAGTTGTGGGCCTGGTGGGACCCCATACACATCCCTTCCCCTCTTTTTTATTTTAATTTATTTATTTGATTATCCCTTACCTGTTTTATTTCTCTAATAATTAATTAAAAAGTTTTAAAATAATCACAATTTTTCATAATTAACTAAATTCATTAATTTGTGATTTTAATTAAAATTGATTTAATTAAATAAATTAATCCGCCACGTCACCTCCCGGATTTCAGAGCGTGACAGTTTAGTGTCAAAATAAGGCATGCTATTCCTTAAGGGTTAAAAGTGAAACAAACCTTTAGCGCAACAATTTAAAAACTTAGGGACCATAGTACGTCAATTGAAAATTTATGGTCAAAATAAGGCATGCTATTCCTTGAGGGTTAAAAGTGAAGTAAACTCATTTCAAAATAAAGTGGTAGCTTAAGCTTACCCTACGGGGAGACGTTAATTAGGAGTTACATGCTGCATCATTACATTATTTATTCCTCTCTCCACGCACTTCTTGTTCCTCTTTCTATGATCTATTCAGTCAAAAAATTAAAAAAAAAAAAAAAAAAAGGCGAATTATGGCTATAGGTGAAGCTGTTAGATGGTGAACCCTGTGTACTATACAACCTGTAGAAAATTTAATTCTAATGCACTCATCAATCATAATTTATGAAAATAAAAAAAATAAATAATTTTAAAATTTGAAAACAAGTCCACATTATTAGAGAAGCTCAGAACAAACTGGAAAGGATACATGAGGTCTTTTGAAACAAACATCACACTGAAATCAATCACAATTACAAGACAACCAGCAATGCCCTCAGGCTTATTGTAAGCATAAATACTCACCACGAGATATATGCTAACATTAAGTTCCAATCCATACAAACACAAGTTAACAAGTTTACAAAACTAAAGAAAATTGATAAATGTTCTGCCTGAGCGAGAAGTGTCCCTTGGCTCCTTTTGGCACGCTTCCTGAAAGAAAAACATGGGGAGTGAGCATGAAATATGTCTGAACTCTGAACACAATTTTTTGTTTTTGTATAAACACATAAAGCTTTAAATGCCATGTAAAATATCACGCTTATTTCCTTTTTTTTTTTTGTCATTCAATAATCTTTTAAAGAAATTCAGAAAATACGACAGTCGCGGCAAAACATTGTAGGCATGAGTTAATTGACTTATTTATAATATCTGTGTTCTTTCCATGTAATTTCTAGAAGGTAAAAATAAAATACTACTAATGAAATAAAATTTTTGTTTAAAATAGGGTATCATTATTGTTGAAAAATGCTTACAATTTTAGAAACAAAGTGGGTTAGAAGGGGCACTGTACCTTTGTAAGCTTTCACTTCCTTTGTTTGATCTCGGTTGACTCACTCTTGCAGACGCTGCAACAACTCCGAGTTGCCGGGCTTGTAGAATTCTCTTTTGTACATGAAGATGACTGACGGTACATGCTCGATCTTCCAATAATCGGGGCCTACATTCGGTTGCAGACTAACCACAAATTCCTTTGACATGTTCCTAAGGTCTAGAGATTTTAGGTTTGTTAGGTGCTGCATACCAGAAGGCATCTCCTTCATCAGCGGTGAAGGCCCGAAAGCAAACCTCTCAAGAACGGGCAGTGCTCCTCTGTCTATTTTCATCACCTTCACTCCTTCCAAATTTCGCAATCTAAGTTGCTTCAGTTTTGGAAAACTGCCTTCCTCAAAATGCAATTCCTCTCCATCATATGCCTTGTACATGTTGATGAATACTAAATTGGGCAAGCCTTTGAGCCATTTCAACGGTTCATCTGTTAATCTTGAGAACCGTAAATTCAATTCCCTTAGATTTTCAAGGTTTGAAATCCAATTTGGAAACTCTTGCAACCGACATTGTAGGCTGATATGCCATAGAGGAGGAGGAGGAGATACAATGCCTTTTAGATCCAAAATCTCCTACTCGGTTATTGAGTTTGCGTACAACTTTTCAAGGCCTCTCATTTTCTCAACGGATGCTACAAGAGTCTTCCCCATGTCTGCGGTCAACTTTCCAATGCCCAAAGTTTTTAATTTCCTCAGCTTCTCCAGCTCTTTCACGAAATCAACTCCAGCATCATACGGTTCAACTAAATATAGAGTTCGTAACTCCTCCAAACATCCAAGCCCTTCTTTTATCCTTACACCAAAGAACGAATTGAAATTGTATTCACTCTCCTTAGTGTCGAACCGAAAGAAAGATAAAAGGTACCGCAACTTTTGAAGTTCCTTGATTTCAATCGGTAGCTCCTTTATCAAGGTTTGAGAAACATTCAACACCTGCAGATTTTGTAGCTCACCAATTGATTTTGGAAGCATTTTTACGTTTGTACCTTTCAAATTTAAGTACTTCAAGTTAAACAAATTCCCTACTTCACTTGGCAGATCATTAAGAGGAGAATCTTCGAAATCCAGCACCTTGAGAAATTTAAATCTTTCAAACAAATCGACTAAAAAAGACATGGTCAATTCATCAACATTGAAGAGAAAGAGAGAACGAATATTAAAATCTCCGACAGTCTCTAAGACATCCTTTGTAGTACCATGAATTGATAGACGGCGACTCTTCCTTTCAAATTTCAGCTTATTGCCCTCAAGTATTTGACAAAAAGAGGACTCATTAGCTTTTGTTAAAATGATATCACGTATCAAATCATGGACACGACAACGTTTTTCAATTCCATACCGTATGTTGAACGAAACCAAGTTTCTACCGATCAGCTCATCCAAGTATTCTTTTGCAACTTGTTCCGGTGTCTTGTCTCTCCTTGATTGAATAAAGCCCTCAGCAATCCAAAGTGTGTATAGTTTTCCCTCAAGAATAGAATAATCTTCGGGAAAAATACCAAAATACAGGAAGCAAGGTTTGAGATAGGGAGGAAGATCATGGTAACTAAAAGAGAGAACTTTTGAAGCGTTGGCAAGTTGGGGATTATCTTGAAACCCATCATTGAGATTATCAAGTACGTTTCGCCATTCCAATTTGGTCTTCTCCTTTTTGGACAATAAACCGGCTACAGCCACAATAACAAGTGGCAATCCTTGACATTTTCTGACAATCTCCCGAGACAATTCCTCTAACTCTTGGGGACATTTTCCTTCAAATTCATAGCGAAATGCGTTTTTGCAAAATAGTTCCCATGCTAGATCTGAAGACCAAGGTTTGAGCTCATGAACAAAATCAAATGGGGTTTCCTTAAAAGAATCAACAACTGTACTATTACGAGTTGTGACAATTATCCGACTACCCTTGTTGTTATTAGGCAAAGCAAGTTTCACGACATCCCAAAAATCTGTTTGCCATACATCATCAAAGACAACTACATACCTCTTTGTTTTCAAACTTTGCCTCAAAGCACTAATTACTTCTTCAATGGTGATGATTTCTTCCCCGGCTTGTCCTTTTCTTGGGCAAATCTTATTCTTCATGATCCTTAGAATCTTTTCAATGTCGCATGATTGGGACACAGTGACCCAAACACGGCAATCAAAGTGCCCTTTCACCGCTTCATCTTCGAAAACTCTCTTAGCGAGCGTAGTTTTGCCAATTCCACCTTCACCAACAAGTGAAATCATCGCACGTGCCGATGGCTCGTTAACCAATCTTCTTATGAGCATCTCTGATTTCGAATCAATTCCCACAAGTTCCTCATCCTCGATGAAAAGAGAACTCAGTCGAGAGATGACGGTTTTCGCATCATTTGAAGTAGTACTGCTCGTACTACCTCTACTGGATCCTTGCTCGAAGGGTCTCAACCCAAGACTTTGACCTCTTTCCTTCACTTCACACAACGACTCTTTAAGGTCTCGAATCTCAGAAGCTATGTCATGACGAGGTTTCAAGGACCCGATGGATTGACCTGCTTCGCGGAGCAAACCTGCGATTCCGTGCTTCTGTTGACTCGTCTGTGAGAGGTGATGGAGGTAGTCATCGATGACATCTTCTATGCTTTCCGCTTTCTTCCTCATCTGCTTCAGCCATACTTCCGCGGCCTCGCCGACTTCACCTTTCTCTGACTTGGCTTCTGCATCTCTGAGGAACGGCTGGAGGATCTCGAGTTCATCTTTCAGGCTGTCGATTTCTTTGTGCACTCCTTTCAGCAAGCTTACTTTGTCGGCCAACAGCTCAACCAACTTCTCAATCAAAGGAGTCAGATACCCCTCTGCCATTTCTTCAGCCGCTTTGGTCTCAATAGATCAGAGAAATAATGGGAATCATCTAATCAGTGATCTATATTTGTTCCCCATTGACTAGAAAAATATTTCATTTCTGAACAATGTTGAGTATTATTCTTTAGCCAACTTGTCGTTAAATTATTCATTAGCCAATACAAATGGAGGACCAGAAAAGCAAAAGGAAACGTGAAAACTTGAAATTAGCATTTTAATGGGACATGGGTACCTGTTTTATATTTCGGTGTTAGGTAGAAGTGCTTTATAAAAGTCATAAGCTTTTATTTATACTTATAGACTCGAGCATGCACACACAAACATATTTTGAAATATATGTGTGGATCAAGAAAATTATCTATTTGTTTGGAAAACGTGGTTTAAATCAATTTTATAATTGATTAAAAAAAATTGTTGCATATATAAAAATATTAAACTGTAGCAACCAAAACTTTTAGTTGAAACTAATATTGCAAAACATGTTATAAATACTCCCCTAATCAATGCTAGAGTTCTAAAGAATAAGCTAAAAAATGTTGTGCTTAAAAATCTAAGTTTTGTCTCTGTAAGCTTGCAGATTTGAATTCTTGAAATTCAAACGCTTTAATTTGAAAAAAAGAAGAAGATTGAATTGAGGGTGTTTTTGGTGCCACGTCCGTGTGGAGTCTACAATTTTTGATGTGTTAGTGTCAAAAATAAAAGTCAAAAAATTAGTGTTGGTTCTATATTAAAAATTTTGGGAAAATTTTAAGTTAGTGCCTTCTATTATATCGAAATATATGTTTGTACCCTATATTTTGTAATATTTAATATCTTTTAGAATTTTTTTTTAGTTCCTCTCAGCTTTTTTAGGACATAAGAAGACTAACCCTTATTATAAAATATAAATGGTTGACTAAAAATTTTTGATAAAAAAACCCAAAAACTGAAAAAAAATTGGAGTTAGAACTCTGAAGTCCTCAATTTTGACTTTCAATTCCTCTATTTCCTTTGTCATCCTCTCGTTCTCTACCTCGAAGCCTTTGATTTGCTTCGAAACTCCCTCCAGCCTGGCTTCTTTGTTTGAAATCTCATTCTCGAGCATCGAAACAATGGTGATGGACTCCTTTAGTAGCTTGTGCTCAAGAAGCTTAGCTTTCAAGCGAGACACCCCTCGAGGCTCCTCCACGAGGCCGAGGAGCTCCGTCATGTCCAATGGCTTGGGCTAGACCTATCAACATCCAGTATTTTGCTCAGTTAAATAAGAGGTAGATATACCGCTCGTGCCGTGTTGTGTGAACTTGGTCAGTAATCGATTAGGTCTATGTTGACTGACTAAAGCAATTTTGATGTCTTAGGTAAAAAACTTTAAAAGGACATTCTAAAAAATTTTTAAAAAATCAATTTAGAACCAAGATTAAAGTTTTAGAAATCTAATCTAAAAACTTAGCTCAAAATTATGGTTTAATCTTGAAAAAGTTTAGATCTCCTTGATCCTTGAGCTTGTGAGAGATTGTTTGTGGATTTTGTGAAATATTAGCTTAAGTTTCCTTCTTTGGTCGCCCCAGTTTGCTTCTCCGTAGAAGAGGAATGAAGTAGAGAAGAAAAAAAGAGAGAGAGAGATGCAGAGAAAGATAGAAAGAGAGACGTGAAATAGATAGGGAGAGGGGAAATAATTGAGGCAAGTGAATAAGTGAGTCTCCTCAGAAGACTTTTAGTCACATAATGTTAAAATGGCATTTTCGTAAGTAATTAGAAGTTCTAAGCGCAATTCGATAAATATACTAATTAGGGATAGGAAAGTTTAGGAAATCTAAAAATAGATAGAATAAATATTGTGAACTAGATTTTTAAATAAAACAAATTTTTAATTGACACGCTAATAATTAATTTGAATTACCATAATATTCGTTAGAAAATAATGGGTGTCACTGTGTGTGTGTGTGTGAATATGTTGATGATTTTCTTAGAAGCATGGCTAGGGTTTGTGTACGAACATGATGATGATGATGATGTTGTAGACCTTGTGGTTGTTATGTGTTTAAGAGTAAACTTGGGTTTTTATGAGATTATGTTTTTAGATTTTTTGTTGTTTTCTGTAATTTTTTTTGTAAAATTCAGAAAATGATTTTTAATTCTAGATGTTATCTTCTCTATGTTAGCTATAATATATTTAATTTTCAGACCTAATCATTTGTGTATGAATTTAAAATGAATTCATTGTCAAGATATTTCATTTCTAAACAATGTTGACTACTATTCTTCAGCCAACTTGTTGTTAAATTATTCTTTTGCCAACTTGTCGTTAAATTATTCATAAGCCAATATAAATGGAGGACCATAAAGCAAAAGGAAACCTGAAAGCTTGAAATTAGCATTTTAATGGGACATGAGTACCTGTTTTGTGTTTCTGCGTTAGGTAGAAGTGCTTTATTAAAGTAATAAGCTTTTATTTATACTTATAGACTCAAGCATGCACACGCATACATATTTTGAAATATATGTGCGGATCGAGAAAATAATCTATTTGTTTAGAAAATGTGGTTTAAATCAATTTTGCAATTAGTTAAAAAAAAATTTGTAAGATATATAAGAGTTTTAAACTGTAATAACTAAAAATTTTGGTTGAAACTAAGATTGCAAAACATGTTGTAAATTAATTAGACAACTTTACTCCCTTAATCAATGGTAGAGTTCTAAAGAATAAGCAAAAAATGAGGTGCAAAAAATCTAATATGTTCAAATATCTAATAATATATCAGTTTGAAGCCAAATTGAATCTCGGATGGATACTGAATTAATTCTAGATTACACTAATATGTTCAAATATTTTTTTTTTTCTGTTTTTCTTTTTTGAAACTCTATTCTATAATGTGTAGTTTTTGTGAATTTTGGTGGACTTAAGTGTTTTAGCAACTGTAATGGCCATGGTGTCTCTAGTTCTAGCGGTTTTGTACTTTTTTTTTTCTTTTAAGTTTTCTGTAAGTCAGCACCGAAAATGAAAGTTCTGTACGGACACCCACTAGTAACCAGAGAGGATACTGACGGATACCAATCGGTAACCATAATAGATAATGAATACTAGCTAGTAACTACGACGCATACCGGATCGTAGTTGCTATCTTGAGGTCTATTTGGTATTCTAAATTTAGTGTGATGACGTGGTCATGACATTCTTTGTAATTTTTTTGGGCAGTAATAAATCAAAACTTTGAATTTACGGTATCCCTATAAAGAGAAAAAAATTTGTGGTATAGAATACTAGCTGCATCAGGTACTTGAAAAAAAAAATCATTGCAATTGTTGTCAACTAAGAGAATTGCTACGAGAACAAACTCCTTAATTCCGAAACTGACAAATTATTCTTAAAGCTCCTAACTTGCAGAACAAGTCTACATTATTAGCATAACTTAAAGTAATTAGGAACTTTATGCTAAACGAAAATCGTACATAGCACAATAACTCACAATCCAACGACTATAAACAAACAGACTAGATAAATCAGAAGTAGCTTCTGATCAAAGCCTCCCTTGGATACCTATCCACACCTGAAAAGAAGAGCAGAGATGAGCATGATGGTTGGAAAAGGATACCAAAATAATAATAATAATTATTAATATTATTATTATAATTAATAAAATAAAAAAATAAAAAAATAAAAAAACAATTTTTCTGACTGGTTTCGTTAGTACTTCTTGAGAATATTAAGAGGAATAATTTTCCATTTAAACATATTTTCATTTAGTCTCACCATAATAGGCTATGGAATTGATCTAACCATTTGCCACATGTGTTTGAAAATATATCATATTCAGAACGCGGGAGAAAAGATATAAGAACTTTGAAATGATAGGGACAAGTATGCACTATGCAGCTAATCAATATGGTAAATATTATTCAAACAAGAAAAAAAAAGTTCCAGTAATATAATAGAACTTTACGAGTCAACTACAGTAAATATACTTTTTATCACAAAAATACAGGTTCAACAAATCAGGCACTACATGTTCATACGATAAGAAAACAGGTAAATTAGTAATATAATTTAATTCTCAGAATATTAAGATCTCAAGGTTTTCACCAAAAAGAGGATGATAGTTAACATTTATTCTTAATTTTCACCACAATTTGTAAAAAAATTGAAACTTACTAATTTTTCCATGATGCTAAATTAATTGGGAGAAGCTTTATCAGCGTGTTAGTAATTCAAAGTGTTCACAACATTTGAGTTTGTTTATTTATTTATTTATTTTTTATTGATATAAAACAACAAAATGGGTGGAATTTGGAACACATGAACATTTACAAATAGACAGAGAAGGAAAGGAGAGAACTCTTGAACAGATTGAGTGAGAGACTAACCGTTTATTTACTTTGCTTCACTTTGGAGAAGGTTTAACAAGCCTGGCTCGCGTAGCTTGTACTTTGTGTAAACATTCCCACTACTCTTGTACATAAACTGGGCAGAAGGCACATGCTTAACTTTCCAATAATCCTTGCCTCCATCCAGTTGCAAAGCGGGCACGAAATCCGATGGCATGTTGGTAATGTCCAAGGATTTGAGGTTCGTCAGGTGTTGAACATTGGAAGGCATCTCCTTCATTAGTCACGAATGGCCAAGTTCAAAATTCTCAAGAAGAGGCAATGCTCCTTTGACTATCTTCACCACCTTTAGTCCGTCCAACTGTCTAAACTTAAGTTGCTTGAGTTTTTGAAAACCGCCTTCCTCGATATGCAATTCTTCCCTGTCATATGCTTGGTAGAAGTAAACATGCCCCAAACTAGGTAACTCTTTGAGGCATTTTAGCGGATCATCGATTAACCTCAAAAATCGAAACTGCAATCCTTGTAGATTTCAAAGCTTTGTTATCCAATTTGGAAAACTTTGTATCCTGCAGTTCAAGGAAAGAAAACGTATATTAGGGGGAGGAGACGAAATGCATGATTGTAAATCTAGAATTTCATCATTAATGTTAACCGATCCCAAGAATAATTCCTCAAGGAGGTTCATCTTCTCAATGGCAGCTCCCAGAGCTTTTGCAATCTTTGTGGTGAGTTTCACAATGCCGAAAGACTTGAGTTTCTTTAGCTTCTCCAACTCTTTGGCGAGACCATTATATGCTTCCACAGACCTTAGGGTTTGCAACTCCCCCAAACTTCCAACCTCTCCATCTATAAGTACTCCAATGACATCCAAACCAGCTTCAATTTCTGTGTTAGCTCGATAGGTGTCACGCCCCGGAGTACGGGAAGTGACGTGGGAATTTAATTAAGTTAATTAAATAAAGGAGGGTTTTAGATTTAAATTTATGATTAAAAGTGAAAATTTTAAAACCGTTTAAATGAAAGAAATTAAGAAAATAAAATGGATCATCATAATAATTAAACAAATAAAATAACATTAAAAATAATTAAATATGGGGTGGAACGTGTATGAGTCCCACTGGCCACATATTGTGCACACACATATAGTACTGACAATATTACAATACAACCACAGTCCAAAATAAAAAAATAAGTTAAGAACCTTACATGCCTTAAATTGTATCTTAACCTACCCAATCTTCTACTGATAGTAAGTCCGGTCAGCGGACTCTTCTCCAATCCTAAGATGATGTCCACCTAGGGTTAAGATTTTAAAACAGATAAAAATGTGAGCGAAAGGCTCAATAGGACTGTATTTGAAAATTATTCAATTTTTAAAAGAAATTGCGCAACCAAATAAATATATAGAAAACAAGCTAGAACAAGTAAACAAATAAATAATTAAATGAGAATTTAACAAAAATATAATCTTACCAAAACAGTTCAAATAGGTCAACCAGAAAGAATACAATTTTCCTTCTCTGGACAAACCATATGTAATTCACCACCGTAGTGGCCTAGCTGGGTTTCGGGACCTGCCCCCAAGGTCGTTCACCTGTTTTTCATGCACGGGTCTCGGCATCCCGAATTTCAAATCTTCAAATCTAACCTGTTTTCTCAATTCTCAGGCATGGATAATCATCATAAACTATAGGAAATCATAATGGAACACTTTTTAATGGTTTAAAACAAGTTTTAAACAAGATTTTTACAAAAATCCAAAAATAGAAAAATAGAGAAAAAATGAAAAATCTCGATTCCAATCCGTTTTTGATGAAATAAAGCTTCAATCCTAGTTAATTCAAGTTACTCTAAGCTAGATCAAAGCTTTTCTAGACTTAGAAACTCTTAAATTTTAAAATGCATGAAAATTTGAAAAATAGGAAAACTTTTGAATTTTAAAAACTAACCTTGAATCAAAGCTTGAAAACGTTGTTTTTGTTGTTGAATCTTGTTCCCGAGCCTTCGATCTCCTAGCCCGAAGCTTGAAAATGAAATTTGTTTCAAAATTTGGAGAGAGAAAATGAGAGGGGAAGAGAGAACCGAGAGAGAGACGAGCGGGAGAGGAGAGAGAAAGTGAGAGTGAAAATGAGAGGAAGAGAGAGAGAGAAAATAAATAGAAGAAAAGGGAAAAACTGTTGTACAAAACTGTGTGCAACAATACACTGTTTTCAAAATCAAATTGCTTCATTAAAAATTAAATTAACAATTAAAAATAATTTAAAATAATTAAAAATTATTAAAAGAGTAAATTAACACAAAGTTTCTTACTTTTCACAAAATAATAAAATAAGTTCAAAACACTCATCATGGCACACTAATTCACCATTTTACACTCTAATATCATTTAATCGACTTTGGGGTGTTACAAATCATAGGCAAATAAATATTGTAGTCAAGCATTGTTTACCAAGACCCCTCTAGGTACGATTCCGGTGCTGTTGGTTTCTAGGCATTGGTCCAATTCCTTGGTAGTTAACATGACAAAAATTGGTCCAACGGCGACTCCAGTGGTGGAGGGACTTGAGACCACATGCCCCCTAGATTTTTTACGTTTTAAAAATATATTTTTGTTACTTTCAAAAATTTTTTATATGCCGCTCCTAGAAATTCCTTATAACTAATGCCACTTCTCATTAGAGGAAAATAAAACAACCCAAAGGTGGCTCATATCCTCTAATTGAAAAAGAAGTCCAACACTTTCGGTTGGGAATTAAGAAACAAATTCCTCAAGAACTAGATTAATGAAGCAAAATAAAGTGAAAGAAAACACACAATTTTTAGCATGGTTCACCCAATTTAGGTTATGTCCACGAGCTGCTACAGATTTTTTTATTAAAGGAGAAATATAGAAGTGTTTATCAAAACCTCACAAATTCACAAACTCATAACGTAATTACACCCAAGAAAATTTCTTTCAATTTTCTCTCAAGCTTTCTATGTAAAGCTTATTGTTTCCTCCTAAGGATGGGATGATTGGAACGAATAACATGGCTTGTATTTATAGCCATAGTCCCCCTTTTTTTTTTTACCTAATTTTACTCAAAATGTCAAATAAATTGGGCTGGTTAGGTAACACTATTTTTGACTATTTTGTTTATATAACACCTGAGCATTTAAAGTATATTAAAAATGCAATAAGTTAATGATTGTGTTAAGGCAAAAATACAGTTTAAGAAAAATACTATATAATAATATAAAAAATTATACAGTATTAGAATAATACAGTGTAAGAAAGCACACTATAGAGTTATGTAGTATAGAATGACACTGCAAAAGTAATACAGTATAAGAATTTGACTGTTTAAGGTTAAGCAATGCAGAAATTAGACTGTTTAAGTTAAAGCAATATATGAATAGTGCTGTTTGGAGAATATGGATGGATAAGGAATGCTGTAGCAGTATAGAGAATATACCATATTATAAGAAAAAATACTGTCAGTATAAATTTAGACTGTATAAAGTTAAGCATGTAAGAATTACATTATGTGGTGGATGTAAATAAGTATGGGAGGTTGTGAGACCTCATGAGTTGTATAGAAAGAAATACCAACAGCATAAAAAAAATACTGTTAGTATAAATTTGGATTGTGAAAAAATGTAGGACCCACCATTGTTAAATGGATAAGAATTTGCCACCACACCCCCTTGATGTTGACCAATCCCACCATGCCAAAATTTTCCCAACTTTTTAACAAAGATGACTAATGTTGGTAGTCATCAAATATGGTAGAAAATTACCAAAATACCCCTTGATGTGGCCAATTAAATGTTGCCAAGATTAGGCAAACTTTAGCCTCAATTAATGCAAAATGGTGACTAATCTTGATGAGTTACCAAGTTGCCATAAATCAATCAAAGAATAAAAAGAAAAATGTGAAGAAAAATTCTTCATTTTTTCTTCCATTTCCTCCTTAGCAAACAGTCCCTTCCTAAGGCAATTCTCCCTCAAATTTTGATGAAATTCAAGCCTCCAAATCATGTTTAAAGCAAGCTCCAGTGTTTTAGTGCAAAGTTTTGCAACTTTGGAGGTAAAATTCTAAACTTTTTCGAAGGATTTTAGTGATTTTTCTTCAAAGTTATGGATGGGTTTTTAATAGAATTTTATCATGGTTTATAACAAAGGAATCTAAGCAAGTTTAATCACACAAGTGGAGGATTAAAAGCTTGGAGGAATTCTTGGTAAGAATTCTAAAATCCTAGTCTTTGAAATCAAGCTAAAGTTTATGTTTTTTTATGTGTGCCAAGTGTTTGATGAAATGTTTTAAGCTATGGCATGAAAAATGGACATTATGATATGAATGGTTTATGTTTTATATTGATGATGATGATGATGGAAAGGAAGAAAGTAAGGATTTTATGGTTAAAAGTGAAAAATTGTTAAATTTTGTAAAGTTTAACTAGTTTCAAAGGAATAGGATTTTGAGGGCCTTAGAGGCCAATTTATGTCCCAAATATGGCATAGGATCTGACAACATAGTAAGGGAAACAACTTTTGTGAATGAAGTTTTGTAAAATTCCAAAAAGACTAAATTGCAAAGTTATACTAAAGTTCGATAGATTTGAAAATAAGCCAAAAAGTCCACCTTAATGTTAGAATTTCAAGAAAGTCAAAACACAAAAGTTGTAGAACTCATCAAAACTATAAAGACATTGTAGACAGTTTATTAAAATGCTGCTTGGTTTAGGAGTTGTGAATTTTACGAAATTTTGAGCACAAAATTTCAAAAAATGAAAACATTATGAAATGTTTGAAATTTGACAATGAAATTTTGAAAAGCTTTATTGCCTATGAAAAATGAATTTTTGGGTACAAAATGATTATCTTTGGTTTCGGGGCTAAATATGTAAAGATTTTTATGTTTTGGGCTAAAACTGTAAACTTATGTGAAACCGGGTTTTCACCAAGGAACATTAGGTTCCTAAAATTCTGTAGGTAGTAAATAACCACATGGATTATGTTTTTAAAGGATTTAAAGTTTAGTCAAGAAAAAAAAAAAAAGAAACGATTGTTAAGGGCAAAAATGCAAAGATTTTCACATTATAGGTCAAAACTGTAAAGTTTTGACAAAATACATTTAATTGAAAGGAAAACCTTTGTTTTGTTTTCCATAATATTATGAGACATAAAGAAATGTTTGATGTTTTAAAACGGGTTTTGAAAGTTTTTAAAGACCCATCAATGGCAAAATGGTCATTTTGCAAAAATGGCAAAAATGGACCCGAAATGCCCATATTGGGAATTTTTCCATAATATGTATAAAATGAGAGGAAAAGTTAAGCAAAGAGTTTAATAAGTTACGAAGTTGATAAAAAATCCGTTAAGGGTAAAATTGTTATTTTTTAAGAAAACGGCTAAAGCGGAGTCGAATATTCCAAACTAGCAAAACTTTCTTAGACGAAAAATGTTTCATAATACATTAAGTGACAAAATTGACACTTGAGATGAGAAATTTAATAAGGGATATTTTAGTTAAAGAATGATAACTCAATGGGTTATGGGGTTGAGTAAAAGGAAAAGTAACCTGGTGGGTTATAAAGTTAAGAACAAGGTAAACCAATGATTTATAAAGTTAACTAGAGTGAAAGGTACAATAACCTGGTGGGTTACAAAGTTAAAAGCAACGGGGTACAAAGTAAAGAGAAGAAACCGATAGGATACCAAGTTAAGTTAAAAGGAAAGAATGGTTAATGTTTAAGTTTTATTATCAATCGAGTAGATTGATAAAAAGAAAGTTAACTAATAAGTCAGGTATCATATGATCAAGACACAGAAGCCGACTAATGAAACGAGAAGGAAGGAAACAGGAACGTTAGAGCTATAGACAGGTAAGTTCAAACCACACCTACAGCATGAAGTAAATGATTTTCAAAATGTTTATATATATGTTTGCCAATGTGTTTGCAATTGCTATGCAAGTTGTTTTAAAAGTATG